>JAPMAE010005753.1:1521-12938 GCA_036584705.1 Rhyacophila sp. 25_7
ACAAAACTGATAAAGTATTTTAGTGTTATTACAATTTTAGTTCATTTTAAATCTAGTTAAATATTGATAAATATGTCGTCTATGCGTTGGACTATTTTATATCATATAAACCGGTGTAAAATGATCATGATACCATCGATGCCAGTCTTTTCATCGGAAAGTGCAGCCTGTCCGCCACCCTAAAAGCCTCTGGGCTGATCTTACCGTCCCAAAGACAGGATGTGCACTAGCCTGCGGCGTGTGAGCCTTTATCTCGACTTTCAAACAATTTTCCACTCGCTTTTCCGTTGAAAACACACTTTGTCCATATTTAATACACTAAGTTTTCACTGGGCTATTTTGTTGGTGTTTCCTTGCTATTGAATGATTTTTAATTCATGAAGATGCTTTTTAGTTAATATTTTACGAATAAAATAATTACAGAAATGGGTATATGTTTATGTGCATTTTTATCTAACGACGGTAATCTTATTTTATATCTTTCTACGTTATGATGTTTTTTTTTATCAAAATTAACTTTTTAACCTCTATTATATACACTTATTGTAATTTTCGCATTTTTTCGAATATTAAATGTTTGGAAAAGTTCTTTTTGTAGAAGTTTCATTTACTAACGATGCTTGTTTGATGGTAGACTATTATTTAATATCTACATTATTGCCATCTCTAAAAAAACATTATAGATTTGATATTTTATTATACAAACTTTCAGACCCTTTGTAGGTCTTATAGTTATGAAAATGTCGTATGAAATCAAGCTTGAGAGCGATTTTATTACCAGGGCTCCGCAGTTGTTAAAATATGACCACATAGTCAAGAAAATTCGGAAAAAAATCCATAACTTCTATATCTGTTTGCGTATAGATCAAGTCTGTAGATTTATTTGTTAGAAATTCTTTTAGACATGCTAATTTATTGTTATTTAAAATGAATCTTATAGACTCATTTGTTATGTTTGTGAGAACTGCACTTTTACCTAATATATATTAGTATATACATATATGTTGCCCTTATAAATGAGTGGATAGTGCATCCGACTCATGAGCCGAAAATCATGGGCTCGAGGCTCATTTTAGTCACAAATTTTTCCAACTGTTTATTTATTTGAATTGTAACCGGAACACAAACCTAGAACAGTTGAGCAAATAATTAACAATTATTACTTCTAAAAAAACTGTCAAAACAATCTTCATACTGTGGAGATCCATATGCTTAGTTTTGGAGTGGATATGGTTAAAAGTAATATTTCTAGTGATTTCTTGATATATCGAAAATAGAAAAACATAATTTATATTTGTGGAAAATTAAAAAAACTACGTTCAATATTGGATTCAACTTCTATAATATACTCTGATAAAGTTTCATTATAAATATTTTCTAAGATTATTTATAATTGATTAAAATTTAATCACCACAAATAGACATGAAAATGATAGCTGATACATACTCGTAGAAGTTAATTTTATATTAAAGTTAACAAAAATTAAATACTTAGTCGTGTTACATAACTTACATATTAAAGACAGCAGTTATGATTGCATTATACTACAATAATTGGAGTAGCATCTTTCACAACATCTGACAGAATTACCATTGCCATCAAGTAGTCAATATACTCGTACATACATACACAACAGGAAACCCGCAAAAATATGTACGTATTACATCAAATAATTTGAAACCATCATAATAAGAGTCTTGAATGCATAAAAAGAAAAGATAATTATATATGTATAAAAGACAATTTTGTGTTCTCATTTTTATTTTGAAACTAAGAATCAGTTTGTTTTGATATTTTCAAACTGGGCTTAAATAAATAAATTCGGACTCACCGAAGCCGAAATTATTCAGTCACTTTAAAACTGTGAAAAACAAGATTTTAATGTATAAAAAAAGTACAATAATCTTGTATTTATAAATACATTTTTTTATCTATTTTAGAATTTTAGTTGATTTTGCTAAATTAAAAATGTTGCTTTCATATTTTCAAATCAGGCCATTTTTAATTTGGACTGATCAAAGCCAAACTATATAAAGTATTATAGTAATTCACTAAACACCCAAGTAAAATGTTTAGGCGATTCTAGTGAAAAATAATTATTTCTTATATTGCTGTCTTGAGCTGGATGGCCTTTGGAATAATTTTTACTACTGCAATAATTAAATTAAAGTTACTTAACATAATACAATAGTCAAAAGATACCATCAGATAAAGTATATGAATTACTTTTTTAAATTTCAATATAATATATATATATTTTAAATTTCATATACGCGTCTAGATGGAGCGTATACGATTTTTATAGTGTGAAAATTTTATTAGCATTTCTTTTGTACGAATAATGGTTGTTAATTATTAGCTTAACCATTTCGGGTTCATGTCAAATGAATAAACATTTGAAAAATATTGCAACCAGAATGAGCTTTGAACCTATGACTCCCACTTGCAAAGCGTACACGCTATTTACTAGCCTAACGAGGGCAATATATAATATTATTGTCAGTTTTAATACAAAAGTCAAATAAAAAAAACTTTTGAATTAAATCAACACCAATAACAACAATTTTTGCACGTTTTCTGTATTTTTTTAAATCGTATCTGTTTTGAAAAGAAGCATATGAAGCTCCAAAATTTGAAGATTATTTTGACATTATTTACGGGTAACAATTGTCAGTTATTAGCTCAACAAATTTGGTCCATGTTTTGATTCCAAATTCACATGAAAAAACCTGTGCAATTTTTGCCAGCTACGAGATTTGAATTTTAGACCAATGGCTTTTAAGTTAAGTGCGCTATTCACTTATCTACAAAGGTAACGTTTATGTTTTAGCAATACTTAATAAAACAACTTTTCAGTGTTCAAAGAAGCTTTTAAAAAGTATATCTACATTTTAATAGCATAGCTATCTTATATATTGTTTAAAATACTAGAAGTAAACAGAAAAACAACTCTATTACAGTAATGCACCACTGGATAGGTATATCTATTACGCGTCACGTGAATATTCTTTATGGTTTTTTTAGACACTGATGTACGACTGACTTTATACACTGTAAAGTTTTTAGCATAAATGGAGAATTATTAGACATCAATCATCGTCTTTTTAAGGCTAAAAACTTAAAAATTTACATTATATAAGAGTGAAATATTATTTCATAAGATAGCTTCAAAATGTTTTATAACTTTTTATATATTACGACGTAAATGTACTGTAAGTTTAAACACGATAACTAATAGTTACATTATTACAATGTTTGATTTCTCGAAAGTTTGACTACATAAAAAACTTGTATTCCATGTCATATAAAGTTTAAGAAATTACTTCACTTTTACCAAATAAAATATTATAGATTGATATGTTTTTTTAGATCGGTTCTTCGTACAACCTAAAAAAACCACATAAAAAAGAAATTTCTGGTTTGATATGAATATTTTATTGACTGGTATTTTGATACTTTTAATGATATATCCATAGCCTTTTTTAGGGCTAGTACAGTGGTCGTCAAACCACGAGTCGCGAGCCACATGTGACTTTTTCGCTACTTAAGTACGGCTCTTGCATGAACGACGTGCTTAAAATAGTTTTTATTTATTTAAATTTAACATTATTTTTACGCAATTTTCAATTGGTCAGTGTATTATATCTAAATGCAAATAAAGAGCAATTTCTACTTCCTCTCTACTACACGACTTATATTTTTAAAGCATAATATATAGTTTTTTGGTGTATCCAATTTTAATTGACTCTTAAAAACAGGGTTCTTGTAAAAAAATTTAGTCCTCAAAAGAAATCTAAATGTTTCCACTGCTGATATTTGGCTCTTTTGACTAATGAATTTGCTGACTACTAAAGTAGTGGATAGCACGTATCACTAGTAAGTGTTGATTACGGGTTTATGGCCCGTGCTGGTTGAAAATTTTTTCAAATTTTGATTTATTTGTATTGTAGCCAAGACACACACTTGAAATGGTTGAGCTAATAATTGACAATTATTACTCGAAAAAAACTGTCAAAACAATATTCGTATTGTGAAGATTTCCGGATATGGTTAAAAGAAAATATATAAACTGCTCTAAATTAAATATTATGCTGGAGTAAAAATGGCATATCTAAACATCTATGTTTCTAACAATATGTTCAAATAACAACAATGTTTTGTCAAAATGTCTAATAAATAAAAAAATAAAGCTTTTTCTGTAATTATAACTTTTGTGGTAGTATTCATTTCTTATATATTTAAAAAAAACATCTGTTTAGTGTATATAAGAAGCATATAAAAATAGTTTGAAAATGTTCATTTTTACTAGAATACTCACAGCAATCCTAAATAGCAAAATGAACGAAAAACAACGTTTGTTTCATAAGTCAAGTTTCTTTGAATTTTATTAATTATTATTTTGTTTAAAGTTATTGTTGGTACCTCTTTTCTAATACTACTTTTATAAATATGTGGCAGAACCAATCAAACGGTTATGCCACAACCTATATCACAATATTGTTAAATTAACAATTTTAAACGTATTCTCTATCGTATCGTATATACCTCAATAAAAAGTTTTATAGGAGTCATTTTAATTTCCGTTCAAAATAGTTATCTATATTTTATATCCGTCAACATTTATTATAAGCAACTGTTATACAGAATTTAAAAAAATAAGGTGTACTAATCACATTTTATTAATATTAAAAAAATATTTTTTATTGAATTATATATCTTTACTTGGGAATATGTCGAAAGTGGTACTTTTTCACTAAGGCTGCTCAAAGTCGTTTTAGTGTTGCTTCTCTCAAATAATATATAACATAGTATAATATTTCTTTCTTTATATTTTTTCTAGTAGGGTTACAATATAATTAAGTATATCACTAAAAAGAGTGTCGAATGATATATTTTGCCAAAATTTGACATAGTTTATCTTCCAAGTACAGATATCTAGAGCTATGGAGTCGGTTCAAAATTTACCGACTCCACTTTATAATATTTTCCGACTCCAACTCTGACTCTGACTTTGATTTTTATTCTATTTTATAATTTTATTTATATTGACTTATCAATAGTGATATAGGTATAAATAAAAAAATAAGTACATCCATACACAAAAAAATCAATTTAATAAAAATATAACTATATATTATATGCAAAAAGCAATATTCTAATACAAAAATAATTATAGAATAAAATTAAACTTTTAAAATAATTAGACAAATTACATTATTAAAAAAAAGAATATACTTTAAACACTGATAACCGAGAAAATGTCCAACATAATATAGTCCCAAAATTATGAATCACATACATTCATTGATATTCGACACATGCCGTAATGTTATTCATTAAAGAAAAGAAGCCGTAGTCGGTCCGTATTTTTCCAACTCCGACTTCCCCTAAAATGTCACGATTCTTCCAACTCCGACTCCAGCTCTACAGCTCTGGACAAACTGTAAATTATCCAGTTGAATTTTTAAATATGATAGACCTTCTGGGAATGCCACCGAATATATTGTCGATCAAAGTTGGTGGGGCCATAATTTTTCATTGAAACATTAATTTATTTGACTGTGCAATGGATCCAGATGTGCTTTAATAAAACTGATGCCTAACTTCATCGATTCGACAATTTTCTATAGCATATGAAAAAAAACTGTCCACATTCGACGCATTTCTATGATCATCACCAACATGCCATTTGATTTTAAATGATTAAAGTTCTCCACTCATCTTACTTTTTCAATGACAATCAACAAAGCACAAATACAATCACTTCAAGTGGGTAGATTAAAACGAGAAATCCATGCTTTTCACATCTCCATCTTAAATTCTAAACTTAAAATGTTACAACTTCATCGACTTCACAGCCCTGGATATATTAAAATATGAAGAACAGAGATAATGCATCGTTTACTAGATGATGGGTCTTTACTTTTATAACGTGAGATGTTTTAAAAAATAATTATTATATTTAACGTCTCTTTGAGGCTGATTAACGTTTTTTACTAAGAAGTGTTTCAATATTAATTGAAATACTAATTAAAAATTACATTCCGTCCAACTTTGTCAACTTCATTGAAAATTCGACAAACAAAAAACATTTATCACGGCATTGCAGATAAATAAATACCAACTAACAAACGCTTAAATTTAAATTATCTTTCAGGAATAAAGACTGACAAAATGCGAGAATTTCCAAAGCCTTACAATTTTCCATTTCCGAGGAAATTTGAACTCGACCACTTGTGCCCGTACACTTTCTTCTTAACGGATCTTCGTTTCAGTGGCACGGTGTCCATGACTAGAGATGTTCTATAATTATTTTTGTACAGCGAACGAAGCTTTAAGTAATATAATATTCAAGTATGTACTTCTTCAAAGAGTTTCTTAAAATACAAAATTATAACAGTAAATTATATGATGTATAATTAAAAAAATGTAGTTTAAATAATAAAATTATTATTTATTAAATATATTATAATTATTAAAACTAGAGAATCGTTATAAAAAAATATTTAAAATATACAGATAGAATTCTATCATAGCGAATTTCAAAGTAACGAAAATTTCAGCATAATTTTTTTTATTAATTTTATATTAATATAAGTTTATATTAATTTCATACTAAAACCAAATAAAAGCAATAATTTAGTAAACACGTATGCTATCCAAAATAGATTTGTTGGAGCAACCAAAAAAAATGCAGCTCACAGATATCTTCAGAAAAAACTAAACCTAGGCTATTAATATTAAATACTTGAATAATGACTATGGTACTGCATGATAGCTAATCGTGACGTCTTACGAAGTCTCAGAATAACTCGTAGTGAGTTTCGATAATAGATGCATATTGGGGGTGCAGTGGTAAGACTGTGTGCAAAACAAGGTGATAATTAAGCCGACCATACAGCCTTTCATATCAACAGTAAAGATCAGCTATTCATTATACATGGTTTGGCTTTTTTTTCGCCATAACTTGAGAGGATACAAGAAAACTAATCAACGAAAGAGACTAATGGAGAGAAAATGTTGTGTATATTTTCTATCCAAGGAGGGAAACATGGGTTTTACTAAATATTTGTAGGTTATAATGTAATTTATAAATATTTTATGTTGTATATTATGTTGATAGCTTATACTTTTTGTTTTAATATTGGAGAATAATATTGGTAGTCTTAAACATTTTTTTTTCTTTAATTGATATTTTAAATTTCATTATAGTTTTTATTTTAAGTATTGAAGATTTTGCTAAAGCTGGACCTAACCTTGATAAATTTATATGAAAATTTACGCATATTATTAAAAATACTTAAAATACTTACATTACGAGTACATAATTGCTTTTATAGATGAGAGGATATTGCATCTGACTCACTTTTCAAGGGTCTATAGTAGTGGTTTCCAACCAAGAAGGCGCCAAAGTGTTGCAAAAGAGTTTTTATTGTTTTTAATGTGTCAATATTATTATATATATTTAAAAATATAAAGTAGGAAGGCGTAGTGACATAAACATTAAAAACTGCTAGTCTAGGATTCAAATCCCATAATTGTAACAAAATTTAAAACTTTTTTCGTGTGCATTTGAAACAAGAACACGGACCAAATTGATTGAGCTAATAAGTAATAGTTGATACTTATAAGAAAAATATCTTTGCATTGTGCAGTTTGGAACAGAGCATATGGAGTAGATATAGTTTAAAACATTTTAATCGCAATGTCCATGAATAAATATAGTTGTTTTATATTTACGAGATTTATCCGAAGAAATTATTTATACTATACAATTATAGACCTTATAAAATTAATGAAAATTGTCGTGAAATTACTTACATTTATAAATATGATATAAACTAGTTGTTACCTATAATCTAAATAATGCTCTTTGGGTTTCCACAATATGATTTTTTATAAAAGCGTAATTTATTGCAAGAAAACTTATTATTATTATATATTCAAAATCTGGTAAGTGATAACGTTCATAATATTTATAAATCGTTCAGTTCTTTTAGGCTCATTATTCTAATTTCAATAATCGTTAATTTAATATATCAGAATTAAATGACGCTACTTCACATTGGGATCCATCTCTAAAAGTCCTTCTTCACCTTTCATTAAGCAGAGGGTCGTCTGCGACTTTCCCTTTGCATATTTTCATTTAAAACATTTCACCCCTTTTATTTCTTCTTCGTCTTCTCCCGCCGATGCGTTGTCTGCTTGTTTTGTTTTATTATTTTGTTGCTATGAGAGTTATGTTTTTGCCGAAATATTACGTCCACCCTTTTTTGCACAGAGAAACTTTTTGGTGACAGTGATGATAATAAAATATTGAGACTAAATAGTACCACAACTTTTATATATGTTTTAGAAATTTTATAATTGATTTTAATGTCACAATAAACTATATTTCGTTCTAAATGGAAAAATATCTCCAAGGTCAAAATGTAATTATTCAAGAGTAACTAAAAATTGAATTATAAAATAATGAAAATACCTTTTCTTGTTTTAGAAGCAATAATATAGGTATATGAATGATTTTTATCAGTAGAATAGTTGAGTTTTTATTCAATGTAATATTTAGCTCCACATGGGAGGTAGTTTTCAATTAAAAACAATAATTTAAACACTCTAAAAGTCTTTTTTATATACTATGACATGTAATTATATTAATAAAAATATTTGTCTCTTAACCTTCTTATTTTAATTCATCATGAAGAATGAGCTTTATGTATTATTTTGTCAATTATCAATCATTAATAAAAATAAAATAAAAAATGTTGTCAGATTTTTTTCATCGTTTTAAGTATTCATTTCATGAATATAATTATTTTTATCATATATTAAGACAGTTGCAAATATCTTTACTAATAAAACTGTGAATATATTTTTAAATGTATTTTATTGAAATAATTACTGAAATAAAACTGTGGTATTATTTTATTTTGTCCATTGAATTTACTCAGTGTATTTTACAGTTGTTAATTACTTCTTCTTTTATAGATTTTATTTAAGGAATAATATCGAATTTTATATACGAAAAACATTCATAGCAGAATACCTAAAATTATAAAAATTTATCAACACAAATAAACGTGATTTTTATATATTATTTTTATATATTTTTATTTTATTAAAAATATAAAACAAAATAAGTATTTTTTGTTTTCACAAAAAAATATAGAACTATAAGCTTTCGTTCCATAATATTAATTTATAATAGTTTTCCAAAGAACGTATTTAAAAAAAAATCTAATAATGTTTTTCAATATCTAATACTCTTTCCACTTTATTGTTTCACCAATGTCGACAGATGCACCTAGGCAAATTATTTTAATGAGAGCCCAACAGCGTCGCATATTCGACCAAGGGTAGAGCGGAGTGAAGTACGGAGGGGCGCTTTACAAAAACCCTCCGCCCCTGCTTTTTTCTTTTTCTACCCTCTCTCTTTCTGGCGTGCTTGAACTCGTCAACTACACTTTCTGTGACCCCAAATAGTGTGAGTATTAATTATTCGCAAAAGTGTGGTCGTAATTAAATTAAATAGATAAGTAACCTAATCGTTTTAGTAAATCAAAGCTGTTTTAAAAAAGAATTGAGTAGTATTTTAAACATCAGTTTTTTAAAGATCTTGATAAGATTGAATTTGATGAGTTTTAAGAAAAAATATTCCCATTTGAGATGCAATTTAGACATTATTAGCATAAAGCAATTATTTATTACATTATTATCTTCACATAAGTTATAATGAGAAGCCACATAATCCATTACTTTATCACTTCATATTACATTCAGCTGTAACATCACCCCTTTACTAATTTGGAGACTTTGTACGATACTATGATTTTATAGCATTGAGTAGCAACGTCAATAAATAAACATTTAATAAGTGATATTTCATTTTGAATGAGAACGAGAAATTTTGAGTTTCTCTGGCAAGTCTCATTTAGGTATTTTTTTTTTTATCTTTTGTAACATGTAACCTCTTCTAAAATGACCAATTAAAAGTTTAAAAAGCTAAATAAAACAGTCCCAGCTAAATAAAAATATCCTATTTGATATTTATATTTAGTTACGCATATTTTGAAACCTTTTCATTCAAATAAATCTTCAAAATATTATATTATAAATATTATTTTCTTAATTTGGTACACATTTGATGAAATAAGCCAATATTCAAAGATAACGATACTCTGCGTATTTAATGAAATCAAAAAAGTGAGATTGATCAAAAGCATTTTAAATTTTTTAATGTTAGTTCTTTGGAATAATTTTACTTTTTTATCAAATTATAAAATCCAATTTCACTTTTTTTATTGGGTTTTAAATTTTAAACACAATCACTGTCAAATAATAAATATTTTGAATATTTACTTCGTGTTTCAGAATGATAAAATATATTGAAAATATTCATATCCTTTCGTTATATCATAGTATTTTGTTTTATAAATAGGTGGCGATAAACTCTTTTTTTGACATGTGTATTTAATTGTAATATTTAAATATGGTCACTGTATACATTTGAATGCGTTCGGGCGTAAATAATCGAGATGTTTTGACTTCACCGGGCGTTTGAAATTTTTGTTCATGATATTTAACCAGAATTTTCAGCAAACAAACTCTCATGAATGAATAACCTGCGAAAGCTTTACAAACTTTGTTTTAACAAGACACGAAGTTCATTTTAATATAATAGGCAGCGACGATAAAAGTGAAAAAAGTCCATTGAATTTGAACTATATTTTTATTCTATATTTTTTATATATTATGAAATAAAATATATTTCATATATTGTAAAAGATAATTTTATAATATATAATTTACTCCAATTACACATATTTTTTTCTCTCTCATTAATATTTGATGTAGAGAAGTATTTTCTATAGATTTGTATAATATTAAGACATATATTGTCGGTATACTGGCAAAAGGCATTAAGTCAAATAAGTTTCAACCTAATAACATAGTTTGGTAGATTATTGCACACTCTATCATCTGTTAAAAAGCTTAGCCATATTTCTTGTACTTTTTCAGTAATATAAAAATATCAATATCTATTAAGTGGATATCCAATATTTTGTTACTGGAAAAACACATTAAAGCTACTAAAGATTATTTGGCAGATCAGATTAAGTAGTTTTAGATGTATTCTAGTTATGGAAAAGAACACCAGTCCCAGTTGTCTTAACGTAATATCGTTAAATCTATAAAAAAGACACAAACTTTAAATACATATTTTCTCAAAACAGTCTTATTTACTTAACGCCTTCTGCCAGTATAATGAAGATATGAGGGATATATTTCTAAAGTAAACTTATTTCATTTTAACAAATTTATGAAAAATGCAAAAAAAAACTGTTTATGTTGTCGATATTCGATTTTTTTTATTATCTCCATTGCAAATTGTGTTGTACCCTACAAATGGATATGA
>JAPMAE010005754.1:0-11372 GCA_036584705.1 Rhyacophila sp. 25_7
TATATATATATAGTCTTCTACGGCTTATTTGTTTCTGTCTTTATTACATTGATATATCATAAAATATAATGAAAGTAATTTTGTTATTTACTTATAAAATGCGTGACATAATAAGTGTATTAAAATGTAGAGACAATTTGAAATAAAGACGTACTTTGTCATGTGAAACTATTCAAACTTATGATAAACTGTATTATTATTTCAATACTTTGACATTTAATGAAGAATTGATAATAAATAAAGCAATTAATTTTACACACGAAATTTATAATGTCATATTAATATAACGAATGGTTAAAATTTTACTCTAAAATGTTTTGTTAAAAACATGAAATGAAAATATCAAATAAACTTTATTTTATCTAATTAAACACTATCATATTTAAGAAACCAGTAGAGAGAATCGTCTTGATATTTTTTTTATAATTAAAATAGTTATACAAATGAGGACTTGATATTTTGCTTACGATACGGAGTCAACAAATATTTCCCTCATTAAATGTTATAGTTTTTAATTTGTTGGTAATCATAGGACGTTAAACATCGGTATTAGTAATATGGTATAATATGGTAGAGATTACTATAGAAGGAATGAGCAGATTAGTTAGAAGGGAACTTTAGTAGGCTAGTTGGTTTAGTAATCCTCGGATCATGGCTCGGGTCGACTGTTTAATTCTCCATTTATATGTATAATATATAAATGTATATACATATACATACGTAAAATAACTTTTCATTTACTCGTATAATTCGGAGAACACGCACCATTAGCAAGAAGTTATATTGTGCGATAGGAATTTATACTGGATTACACAAGTCATTAGTTCACTCCGAAATGTTTGTACGCGGTTGATAGTTATCGTAAATTAATCTGAATTGCCTGATATGAAAAATTACCTTCCTTAATAAGCCCCTGGTTTTTAATAAAGAAATATTCTCTGATGATTTACATTATATAAAATTACTAAAAAGATGAGTATACCGGAGAGGACATGTAATAAATCTTTTTGATTCTTTAACACCAAACGATAAATAACATGAATTTCGAATTTTTATTTTATAAATGTGGTTTAAGAGAATGTGATAATTAAAAATATGGATAATAACATATTTTTAAAATGCGCTGAAATATAAAAGCTTATAGTATGCAATACAGTAAAGTACGTGTCAAAAATCAATATTTTATTAAAATTTATTGTTTCATGAACGTTATACTTTTTCTTAATTATTAATCTGGCATTCATGACAAAAACAATACTGATGGTATCTCTACTCAAGGTTCCGAGAAAGTTCTACCCACTCCAACTAAAAAGCGCGGCACTTTAAGCGATCTCATACTTTTAATACCTAAGGGTTGGCCTTTACTTAGTACGTGATAAATTTCGAGGGAATTAGAAACAAGAGCGGCGTAATTATGTGAAATTTACCCCACAGTTCCAAACCTCTCGACTACCCCTGGCCTCACCTCGCTTGCCGTCCACTCGCTCACAGAGATTCGTGACTTATTTTAATATAATGTCTCTACCGCCAAATATACAGATTTATTATACCCTTGTAATAATGTATTCATATGCATAGTAATTATAACCATACATACGCTAAAACCGGAGTTTTCTCAGTATAGCCTGTCAGTATAATATGGTGAAAATAATTTATTAATTTCATATATTTGTATTTAGTATTCAAAACGCTGGTGTATTCTTATTTGCGAAAAATGATTGTTTTTGATAATAAAAATTATTTAATAAAGACTTCTGTTAATTTAAAATGTGGTATATTTAACTGCATTTTTAAATAAATACTTACTAATTTAATTTCTTCATGTAAGATACAAATATATTTGAGACAAGTATTAAACCATAAATTCATCATTTTAAACAATATATATATATATATATAACTATAAGACCAATATGAAATCTAGTATTTTTTTTAAATGTTAGTATTTAAGAGCTATAACAATTTTTATTAGCTTATATCATTTTTATTATCAAGTAACGCCACGCCACTGATTTAAACAGTCAATTTGTAATATAATACTGAAAATAAATGCAAAGGTCGCTTTCATATATTACTATCAAATATTGTGCCGGGAAAATATTTAGAACTAAATATGAAAAAAATACCTTACATATTTTTCACGCGTATTTGATTTTATCAACATTTGAATGACGTGTAAGAAAAAACACTGACTGTCAATATTTTCGAATAGGTATTTATTTTTCTATATATGATTAAAAATACATTATAAGGTTATTCATAAATGAAATATCAAAGAAATAAACATAGATTCTTGAACCATACTATTAGCTGTTAAACCTGTGTACTAATTAGAAGAAGTTACATTAAATAATATATAGATAAGTCATTTTTTATCTCCTATAATTCAACTATTATAATATAATTACGTAAAAGTTCTTTTCAAAATAAATAATAAAATATATATTAAAACTATTCATTATGTAAAAAATGGATGACCGGATAAAGCCGCCCCGAAAAAGCTGCGACGACAAAGCCGCGAAATAAAAACAAAAATAAGTAAAAAGTATATTTATTTTTTAGTGTTTTAATATTAAAATAAGAACATGATTGACAGAGAAGGAGCAAAAGAAAATATTTTTTGTTTGAAGTATAAAGCAAAAAATACAAACAAAAAAATTCAATTATTAAGTGTATGAAAACAAGCAAATAAGTGTTATGATTCTAATTTTTAAATTTCTTAATTATGTACCAACCTTATTAAATACTCTAATTTATCCATATTACCATATAAAGGCATAAATGCTTGCAGTCTTTCATTTAATTTAACATGTTCACATTTTGAAGCATTTGGTCGCCTGAAGCCTACCTTGTATCTTTCAACTATGATTTCAAAGTGATTTTGTTCTTATATGAATTGTTCACATATTTTGTTCATTTGTAAACTGAAGGATGAGCCACTAATTATTTGTTGGAACGAACGCTTACTATCCCGGTCAAAAAAGTTGATAGTTTTGTGAAAGTACCAAATAATCCCAAATATATTGATAAAACAAAGATGTTGATGTAATTATGTTACAATAATTATCATAAGGATTTAATTATATTTTTTAAAAATTTACTATTTTTTTACCATAACGGTAATTAAATGTACAAAATGAAAGAAAATAAACATTTTCCATCATTTAATTAAATTTAATAACTTTGATTCAAGCGGTAATGTCGGGATGGCTTTGTCGTCGCGGCATTGTCGGGGTTGTTTGGCGCGGTATTATTTTGCGTATTTGTTATAAGTCATAATCGTTGCTCAATCGACATGATCCGTTTTGTTTCTGCTGTAGTTTTAATGCACGCAATAAAAAAATCCATTCAAGTTATGCCAACTACAGAATTCAAATGTATGGTCTCCAAATTGGCAGGTGGTTGCGCTATCTACTAAACGACCTTCAGTTAAAAATTAAAATACATATTATTTAGTTCAAAATTAAGCATTTACCTAAGGAAAACAAGTTAAACCATGTTATACTAAACTTTATAACTGTATAAAAAATCAAAGATATAAATTCGTGATTTTTTAATAAATCAAATAAAGAATATCTCGTATTTATAATGTTACATGTTCATTATACAAGAGTATTAATATATATATATATATAGATAATATAAACAGAATATATTAACATATTATGTTGTATTGAAATGTTTTTCGTTAAACGATGTATTATTCAATTGTTGTTTAAGTCAATTTGTTTAAACGTGTCGTCTAATTTTACAAAAGAACTTAAACTAAAATTTTCGTTACTTAAAAATCGTTCTTACGACATTTAGCTGTAATAAATTATAAAAAAGTAAAACTATTAAAAATACAGAAATAATATATAAGTAAGAGTAAATATAAAAAGGCATGTCAATTAATATACTACTCACCATTAATTATGTTATCAAAAGTAATAACTGTTGATTTCTAGCGTGCCGTTTCTATTAGATTCTCTATTGTAATCATAAAACCACGAGTAAAAACGGAATAGCAGAATATGTTATCAGACATGCATGTGTGTTTAAGAATGCAGAGTGCATTTCTATTTACAATATCATTACAAAGCAAATACTGAAACCGTATAAATGTCAATTATCGCGAAATATTCCTGAGAAATAAAGCACGTGAATTTTAAATATATCTCTTCATATAATACAAGCTTTTACACATATGTTGTATAGACAATATTATACAGAATATATGAAGAAATATAAAATGATGATAAATATAAGATATGCAATTCGCTTAATTGTGATACTATGGAAAAAATATTATCGAGTAACTAACGTTCATATAATGGTTTCATTTTAATAAATAAAAACTAATAGTTCACACTGCAAAAGTTTCATATGTCTGAAATTAAAGTGGAATTGTTATTAAAAAAAAATACTTGCTTATAGAAAAAGGACCAAAGAAATTGTACATGATGATTGATTTTAGTTACTAATATTAGAAACACGAAACAAATACAAAAGGTAAAATGAAACACGTTGAGAAATACTTTAAATTCATTTAGATTCGTTATTACTTTATAAACAGCAAAAAAACTTATATATTTTTTTCTTATCGAACTATAACGAGATTTTATATAAGTCAATATGTAAGCGTCCAGCGAAAATAGGAAAATTACTCTTTAATGATATTAAATCAATATGATACAAACACTTAAAAATATATGAAATATAGTTTTAATTTATTTCGAAAATATTAATATTATTATTGTATTGGTTTATCGAAAAAACCTTACGAAGCATAAAATAGAGATAGAATTCGCTGATAATGTTGATACGATCATAATATAATTTTATTATGGTACTAATCATAATAATTGATCAAGGTTACATTTATTATTGGCACTGGATTCAGCCCCAAACGTGATTGGGTACACATAGAGAGGCAGGGTTAGTGCCTCGTTCGGTTGGTTGGAGGTGGATTACGATTTTATTGTGATTTAACCGCACGGTGATAACATGGATTGTAATTTCACGGGGAAAATTGTTTTCTCTAGATTAAGGGAGGGATTTTCTGAACGATCTTACTGTATAGCATGAATTTAAATGAATCGAACCGCCAACGTTATTCAAATTCGGTCGATTGGATTTAATACTTAAAAAATAATTTTCTTTTTCATTTGCGGGAGGAGGCTTACTAGTAAGATAAATTATTGTTCAATAAAATACAAAAAGTATCATGCATATTACAATTTGCTGTATTACATTAATATTATAATGCGTTTTTTTATTAAACTCGCGGTTTTATAAAGATAAAAAGGTATTTTATTTAGTAATTATAGTAGATTGTTTATAAAAATATAAAAAAAACCTTTTGCGTACGTTGGTATTTTTTGCTAAAATCTTCGGAAAAAATACACAACGATTTTTAAAAGAAATTTACAAAATATAGTTATAAAAATTTTAAACTTGGTTCATCAGGATAATTTTAATAAAAATTGTTTTAATTAATATAAGCGTATTTTGCAAAAAAAAAACAGTTTTCAATGACATTATTTGATAAATTAACATTTAAAAAATATGCACATGAAAGTTATGGTTGGAAAGTTTGGGGAATATATAATAGAGTGCTATATTAAATAAGTTAACGGTATTTTTATTTGGTTTAACTATAAAATGTTTAAAAACTATATGATCTGAATTATGTATGCCACGTTTGCCTGGTCTAAAATAAATGTGTTTTAATAAAGGTTCTGGCATTTTATTTTTGGTTTTTTTAAATGTGCTTTTTTGTGATTTAAAATGGAAGATTTTTAGAGATCCGTTTTTGGCTTTTCATTATAAACCTTTAGAAAATTCTTAAGCGAAAATTTCATTGTCATCATAACAAACAGCATTTCTCTTTGTATTGTGTTACAAAATACATTAATTACAACTGTGATACTGCCGCCGCAATTATATAAACTTCACAAAACCCTCTTTCCCTTTGAGATTACAAAGCAACCGAAATTATTTTATTTGTGTAGAAACGAGCACCAAAAGTAGCTGTGAATAGAACTGAGCGTGGCTTATCCAAAGAAAGAATTAATCGTAAGTACGGCCTGAAAAATTGTGTTATCTTGCTATATACATGAAAAATAAAATGAAAAATAATTTAAAACTGAGTACACTGCAGCTTTGTTGAATTGTATTAAATTATTATACGGAAAATACTTAGTTCAGTCATATTCGGTTTAAATTTGAAATAAAATCGTAAGCAGAAAAGATGTCAAATGTATAGTGACAATAGTAAATTCAAAGAAAAGATAAATAGTATTTAGAGTATTTGATAGTATTATTTTTTACTAATATTTTGTAAAAGAAAACGAAAAATACTTATTCACCTTTACAATATAAAGAAATAAATATACTACATTCATACTCTTTTTACTGAAATACCATTAGGAAATGTTATCTTTGATTAGGCTAATTTTCTTCTCAATATAAGTTTTAAATATTATTATATACAGTAAAACTATTAAATCTTTTCTGTGCTAAACATAATGTCACAACCTGGTAAGTGTGAATTTTTAACGTAAAATAGAGAAATATAACCTTATAATATTACTTTCAAAACTATAAAAGTATATTGAACGTTTCTTTATGACGACTTTGTTTTTAATGATTATATTATAGTCATACATCTGCGTTTCATATTTAGAATCAATCAGATTTGTCTATCAAATTACTTTTTAAGTTATACAAGTTACCTCTCTTTTGGCACTTAATCCGTTAAGCACACAATCAATGTAAAATATGTCAATTCATAAAATTTTCATTAAAACTTAGAATAATTATATTTTATTTATTCTTATATATATATTAAATGGTATAATGTCCGCAAAGTTGAATGACTTTGAAAAACTACTAAAACATTTTACCAGCCAATAATAAATATAATTTTTAATAAAAATATATAGTCATAGACATTCATGTAAATATCATAATAGTAAACTATGCATTGTGTATTTAAAATGCCTAATTACTGTAGTAGAAATAAACAAATGAATTACTGTTATTAGATTTTAATTTCCTTTTAAATACAATCGTATCATCGAGCATGAGATTATACCTCACTAACGTTTAAACATTGCTTTTAAGAAAACAAAATTCTCTAGAATGATATAATTTATATTATAATAACATAAACGTAAAAGTGTTAGATGAATATTTTAAGAAACGGTGTTGAGCTTCTACCTTATCTTTGTGTGAAATCACATAAAATGGACTGCAAGAAGGATTTATTTAAATAAGAATTAAGATAATATGAGCAAAAGAAGAGAAAACTACATGGAATTAATATAATATTAATGAAATGGAGTACACAAATCACCCAAAGTATATTACCGAAATCCTGCCATTGTTACAAACAAAGTTAGCGTTGTTATTTAATTTGGAAACAGTAATAAATTAAATTTTGCAATTAGCTAAAATTTAATTTTCGCTCGTAATATATTTCAATAATTAATTTTAATATTTCAAGTCTGTCGTGTTTGCAAATAATATATAAGCACTGCAAAAATTTAACAGAAAAATGCAACTTATTATTATAGTTATTAATTTGTATTAAGCTTATTGTGGATGAAGCTATAATGATTAGTTAGTTTATTAATATTTTTAATAACTATCATATTAGCTATTAAATTATAAAAAAATGTTTATATTAAAATGTCAATTAAATCTGAATAAATTACAAAAGGGAATGACTTTGAAAATAAGGTGTGCACAAGTTAATATATTTACAGAATTTTAAAAATAGTAATAAAAATCTATAACCGATAAATTTCTAAAACGACGAATGAAAAAAAGCCACTCACCCTTTTATCTAAACAATGTTATCAACTTGAGCATATCAAATTAATTTGAAATACTAACATTTTTATACCATATCTACTCTAAAACAAAGTATATGGGTCTTCACAATAAGAATATTGTTTCGACAGTTTTTTTTTGCATAATTACAGAATTGATATTAGTAAAACAAAGTGGTAATAACGTTGATGAGTATTGTATACGAGAGTTTATTTATCGTAAAAATAAATCAATTATTTAAGTTAATCCATTGCAGAAGCTATTTATTATATAGAAATATAATAATAAAACTGCATACATTAAAACTTATTTTCACGAAATAAATTTAAAAAAAATGTCTGATTTGATTCAATCAATGAGACCAATTTTAATATATAAAAACGTATTTTGTAAAAATAAGAATAAAAAACAATATTATTACATAAATTACTATTATATTTATTCACACGTATTATTGACAATTGACGTTAGTTATAAACAAGCGTTAGTCTGAATATACATTATATTATTTTGAGAAAAAGGAATTCGTGTCACATACAACTAATAAAACACAAATCTTCTGCGAATACAAGAGTAATTTCTTGCGGTAATGCGGACAAGAAATGCAATGGACAGATTACTCGGCACCAGAACAATGGCACGGTATTTAAGCATATTTAGCCATTTATCATCTCTCGAGCGCCGTTAAATGCATATCAAAACGCAAATTACGTCACAACTGGACATCCTGCCTTCTTGCTACTACGGCCAGGATACAATGCATCGTGCATTTGCTTAAATGTTATGCAAGCATCGTCTGTATTCGCCCTGGCTAAGAGGGTAGGTAACGACCGACAGCGATGTCAGGTAACGTGACTGGATTGCTCTCTATTCAAATACTCGTGAATTAAATCATGTGATTCATACAAGAAATTTTGCAGTGAAATTGATATGAGTATTATTTATTTTTCTTAAACAGATGTCCTGCAACAAATACATTAAAGCAACGTATTTTAAAATCGATGAAATTGTGTTTTATTTGGTAACAGGGAACTTCGTTAAGTACTTAATTATTCCTCTTAATGATTTTAATTAATTAAATCTTTTAGCAGTAAAATGTAATCTATTTTATGAAAAATGTATATTAATGAGAGTTTATTATTATTATTAAAAAAACAAAATGGATTATATAGCTCAAAATATGTACATTAAATATAATACTACAACTCAAATAAAAACCTAAAATTTTAGAAAAGCCTGTGAGATGACATTGTCATTTAATGAAGTTATTTTGATATGACGATAAAATATTTTGTCTTACCGGCTAACAGATTAATTATCCTTAAATAATATGTTTCATTTATTTATAAACTACGTGAGTAAAAAAACCTTGCTTCTATAAAATATCACTGTAGTGTAAAAAAGAAAAAGATTAAAAAACTTTTAGAACTATAATGTTAAAATTATTTGGAAAAAATAAAAACAAAGTTTGCTTGTTGTATAAACGACACAATCAATAAAAAAGTGAAACTTTCTTTTGTATGCAATTGTGTTTATATACGAGTATAATATCTATACAGTAATTAATGAAAACAGTTGTGATGAATGAAATTTGAATAATTAAAAATGTAAAAGTATTACTTATAAATTATTTAGTTTTTGTGAATGTTTTTTACAAATTTGTAAATATATAATTCATCGGTATGAATAATTGATGATTTTTAATTAAATAATTTATTCAAATATGATTTTTGGTGGAAGCTATTTCGTTTCCAACTAAATGAAATAAACATTACGTGTTTATATTATTCCTATGTTAACTGATTTACTTCTATGCTGATTACAATCATAAAATAAACATCGTTTCCGTACATAAGAATACCTGATCGGAATGTAATCGAATATTGATTTGGGGACAGGAAATTTATTCCATACCGCACGGAGTTTAGAAAAACCGACTGAACCTGTCGTCAGATACTTTAAGATGATACCCCTTCGTAAATTGAAGGCAATACGGCGACGTTTTGGCTTTGGTTGAAATAAACATTTGTCGGTCACGCTATCTCATCCCTTACAAGGCACCCTAATGACTACAGAAAGGGATGAATATAACCAAAACAACACATCATTTTCTGAGAAACCATTTTGTTACAGGAATGCTCAAGGATGATTCGACTATGTCACGATATACGAGTACACATAGTTGTTGTCAGGCAGTGTAGTATCCACTAAACTTAATACTTTTACGCTTCGTGCTGATATTTACTTTTCGTTCATCAATAAAGTGGTTGTTTCAAGTTTAATTTGAAATAAACGAGATGTTTCGTTATTGTTTCATCAGAACAAAAGATTTTTTTACAGGAGATGGCAAACATTAAGTAAATAGGTATTCATTGAATGTAACGTTGTAAGTCGTGTGGTAAATAATGTGATAAAAAATAATTCTTTTAATTTGAAAAGTATTACATTAAATAAATAACTACACCTTTTATTCCCTTTTGAATAAGCATTTACGTCACTATCATGATAGCACTATAAGCTTTTTATCATTAATAAAATAAGGAAATCTTCGATTGATGTCTTGTATATACAAGTATACACTTATTGGGCTGTTTGAAATGTTAAAACGTAAATTATATCTGGTCATTTTGTTTTAATTTGAGAAAGTAATAAAAAAAAATAAACAAGTTTTTAAGCAAATATTTTACTTAAAAAAAGTTTTATATTCTTAATAATGACCACATTTTTTTTCTAAATAGTTACTCGCCATATTAAAAAAAAAATGGCTTTGAATATTATATACAAAAAAGTGAAACATTTAATTTCAATGAATAGTTGAATAGCAGTAAACGGCCTTCAGATAAACTTAAATTACCTAAAAATCTTTTGAAAGAAAAGTAAATTACAGGAACACGCACGTACTAAGCGATAACGAAAAATTCCTACTTAAAATGCTTTTTCTTACTGATTAGTAACAAGCAGAACAATGTTTCTTGAAGATTAAAATAGTACACGAGAAAAATTTGAATTCTCTGTATTATTTTATTAATAATCTATAAAATAAATTGTAATTTTAAAAAATTTCAATGTAAAAATTAAACATTATATTCACGTATTGTGTATTGAGAAAAATATACTTAACAACTTAATGTTATTTTCCATTAATTATAAGGCAACGATTAACATACTCGTATATTTTCTGTCGAGTAAAAAAATATTTTCTCATACGGATGAAAACTAACATATTTCTCTTCGTTTAAATTATTCAGTTATACTCTATGTTTTCATTCACTTATATAATAAACTAAATTTATCATATTTTAACGATAATTATGAATACTATCACTACTATTTATGTTTGTTTTGGTATAAGATAGTAATTCAAAGGTAGTAATTCGAGGCTTGATAAAGACAATAACTCAAAAATAAATGAGTAATTTAGAATATATATAATTTGAAAATACGGTATATATTTTAGTGAGAAAAATGAATCTTATTTTAATGTTCGATGTACTCAAATAAATAAATTTATTTGACTAATATTTGAAAATTTTTCATTATATATAACACATGTA
>JAPMAE010005763.1:0-12927 GCA_036584705.1 Rhyacophila sp. 25_7
ATATATATATATATGTAAGAGTATTAAAAGAATTGGAAAAATATAATACATACGAGTATTTTTTGGTAATCTTAAAACAGAAGAGAGATTTATAGATAAAATGATACTATCTTTCATCGAGATTAATTTATTTTTTTGCAAAATTTCCAGGTTAGTTACCTTTATTTATAAATTCATTTTCAATACTGACCGAAACTTAAGAAATGGAAAATATAAAAATTTAAGTATCGAGAAAAATGTGAGTAAAAGTTTGTTTTAAAATACTATATAAAAGAACAAAAAACATCTTAGTAATTTATTGAATTCTAAATAAGTTAAAAATCTATATTTATAATTTTGCAGTATAATTTGATTTAAGATTATTAATTCTATATGATACATACGTCGTCCATGTAGGTGATGGGTAGCGTACCCGACTTACGAGCCGACAGTCTAGGGTTCGAATTCCATAGCTGGGGGAAATTGCACAAGCTTTTTCATGTACATTTGAAACCAGGACATGGACTAAATTGGTTGAGCTAATAACTGACAATTATTACTCGTAAAAAAACTATCAAAAACAACCTTCAAATTGTAAAGGTCCATATGACTCATTACGGAGCGAATATGATTTAAAGAAGAATATGATACATAAGCAAAATGTAAATTTACATTTTTAATGACAATGAATATGTGTATATTAATTCGTTCAATTGTTTTCTAAATCAAAAAAATGTGGCCGAAATAATCAAGAAAACATAATTAGATATATTGATTAAATAAAGTGCAAAACAAGCATTTTACAATATTACCAAGTATCGATTGGTATGGGTTTTAATAATAAATTATGCCTTTTTTTAAAATCATTAACTGCGAAATTATTTTTCAGTAGATTGACACCTCAAGTGAACCTTTCTTTAAATAATAGTAGACATGTATCATAATTGCTTATGCAATCTAAGCCGACAGTAAATATTATTATGGATATAAGATATTTCATTTTGTATATTTATTGCCTAAATATTCACTAGCCATAAGTGGAGTTCCGCTGTCGTAGATGATGTCAAGCGGTGTAGCGTCATTCATCAGGCGCGACATGAGCGTCTAGATGCCCACTCCAGTGCCAGTAACACGCGATAACACGCGAAACGTTTCCGGTACAATATGCGATACGCGACTACCCTGCCTTATTTTGCTTACACGCATCTTGTTTTATTTTTAAATACTAGCAAATTGTTTAATTTTCTTATCTTTTCTTTGAATGTAAGCATTTTGTTTATTGCACGGCACAATTTATCAACAAAAAAAAAAATATTGGAGTAAAAATAATATTTGTTATAAGCGAATGTTGTTTAATTAAATTTTTTATCTATAGTTAAATCTTTTTACATGAAAAATACTGTTCAACATTGAATTTTTGTTGAAAAGCATCAAGCATGGAAAATTAAAAATTATTCGTATTTAAATTATTACGTGTTGCTTACGTGCATTATGAGCTTTTGTACGAAAGCGTGCAGTTTTCTATAAAAATTCTAGTGCAAAAAAACTTTCCATTAAATACATATTAATAAAACTATGGAATATATTTGTTTTAAAAAATACAGTTACAATTTACAAAAGTTATGTTATATAATGTTATAAATAATTTTCTGAAGCATAGATTATTTCGAATTAAACCAGTTTATTACTATTTAATAATTTTGCAACGCTTTTAATTTCAATATTTTACAAGCACACTTTGGAACTTTTATTAGATTATATAAGCCCTTAAGTTTAATTAAAATATCACAAATAATTTTGCTTAAGTTCGAGAAAACAGTTTGAAAAAATATCTTTGAATATTATTTTAATTTATATACATACGAGGATAGTCCCAGAAATACCCGACCTGACAAAGAAAACACAAAAAATTTGCTTTGAAATTGCATGAAATGAGGCCTTTCAAATGAAAGTATTGTATCACATAACGTTTTTTCCTTGTTTACAAATTCACTGAGAGCGTTCACTATAAATGACTGCCAAACAAATACTAAACAGTAAAACTTCAAACTTGAGTTTTATAAGATTAACACTTTCCACCATTCTACCAAAGTCACTCTTTTTAAATAATAACTGCCATCTATATGTCAGGTCGGGCACTTATAGAACTACTCTCATCTAATTAATTATGTATAAATTTCCATCACCTTGAATTTATTTTGATATAAGTAATTTTATCTCAGTTTTTCGTATATTTCTTATAATAAAAGAAGTATTTTACAATCAGCTGTTTAATTAAATGATCAAGTTGTATTAGCTATGTAGTCACAATTATTGGAAAATCTACCACTCAATCAATGAATCGCGAAAAACCTTAACAATCACATAACGTTTTGCATCATGTACAACTTTAGAGTCTTGTATTATGGTTACATTGCCTCACATCTTAGCATCAATCTCCCATTGAACACGATACGCATCGCAGACGCGTCCCTATTCGTTAAGTTCCTTTCTCTCCCCAACCACTATGTGGCACGTGTCACGTGTCACTTCTACGGCGCGCATTACAAATATATCTGCCACAGAGGTACGGCTCTAGCCAGAACACAGAATCGTTTGTCAAGGGAAACAGACAACGTGATGTCGCAGGTACAGCTTCTAATCTTGTACGATTGTTGCTTTCCGTCACACTTTTTGAGGTTTCTTCACTGTTTTATTGTATTACGTCCAGTAAAGCGTAACACATATTCATTATGTGACCGCAATTGTCAAATTGTCAGTTGATTAAATTTACAAAAATGTGGCTCACGTACATAATGAAAATTTTTATGTAATCGCCCATACACGACAAAACATTACATTTTTTTACATTACGGTTTTAATTTGTAGAAGTACGAGAACTTATAAAATAATTAAATATATTTTTTGAGAATTACTAATCAATAACACATTTTGGAGCTCACAACTATGAGATGTGTTTTGAATAAACTATTATCGGTGCTATGTTTTTAAGCTTTTTGCAAGGAAGATACCAAAGCATAATTAATAATATCAAAAAATAATAATAAGACAATCCATATTGCATCCACTCTGAGATAGAGTATTTGGAATCTTTTTTGTCGTTTTTCATAGATCTTTCTCTTTCTTCTCTTTATTTTCTTTAAGAATTCTTATCGTTGGCGAGTCCTCTTACATCTTTCCATATCATGCCAGTAATTTGCCGAGTACATCTTTTAGATAATATTCAAAGGCTTTCCGAAATGACGGGATCCGGTTTGCTTGAAGAAGACAAATATCCAGTTAAAATCTGATTTAGGCATTTTAACACGTGGCCAATCTAAGTACAACATCTCATATTAACTTTTGATGTAATAAAAGGCTATCTGATCCATTTTTTACTACCTCATTTTGTATAGGTGTTTTATCGCACCCCCAGATTTAGTCACTTCCATCTGTTTTCAAATCTCAGTAAGTAATTATTGACATCGAAAGATGCCATAATTTTTTGCTATAGAGTAGCAATCTCAGTATATATGCATTAAATAAGTGACGTTAGATTCGACCGAGTACAGATGTAAGTTCTACACATTGTGTATGAAGTTAAATATTGCTGTAGCAAGTTCTATTTGTTATTAAGTGCCATCTCCCGTGATATGCATCTCCAGGTATTTAAATCTTTTGTTAGGCACTAATCATTGAAAAATATGGATTGGGACAGGTAATGCTGTGCATCACCTTCGTTTTATTTGGATTGATTTTTAAGCCAACGTATAACGAATTTGTGTGCAACTTGGTAATTTTCACTTGAGCATTCTTAGCGGACTGGCCGCAAATATGACAGCGTCATCGACATACTTATATTTGAGCTTGCAAAATTTCAAATTAAAATCTAGAGCTTTTAAGCTATTGTTAGGTTGTATTGTCTTTTGTAATATAGAGTATAAGAAAATGATAAATAGGGATGGCATAAAGACATGTCCTTGTCTGACCCAAGTCATGGCTTCAAACCATTCAGTTATCATCAGTTCTAATACAACATTCGCAATCTTCATTTAGATATTTGATGATACCAACAATCTTGAAAGGTATTTCATATGTATCCTCTTAATAATAATATTTGTAAATTATTATCTCAGTCGCGAGTTTACGTGCCACATACAAATTTAAATGAACAAACGATTGAAAAAAATTGTTACTGTCTACTACTTATAATTTGTAGGCATCAGACACATAATCTATCAACTGCGCATCTGAGAGCGAGTAATTTGATTTAATATTATATATTCTATTATCTTTTATTTTAGTTGATTTTTTTAATGTTATCAATTTCTATGTTTACGCCCCATTACATGTTCGAAGGGGTTAAAATTATTTTAATCAACAACCTGCACGGTTAACCTTTGTACTGTCGCATCATGCTCTTAACATCCAAACAAACAAGTCCACAGAGCTTTTAATGCCGTCAGACAGGAAACGGTCATGAAATAACCAATTTGTCTCACGGAAAAAGCTCCTCTCTTTGCGCATTTATTTCGTTTTTTGTCTGCACCATAGGTCTTATTAGCTTACTTGCTGGACGTCCAACAAATGCCACCGCATTATATTAAAACGCCAAAATTACTTCTATGGATTGCGACGCTTTTGTTGTATTATTTGGCATTTTGTTTGTTTACATTTCATCCAATTGTGATTGTTGTACAAATAAAGTGACCCAAAAAACCTTATTTACACACATTTTCTGACTAAAAAAAATATTATCAACTACTGAAGCATTGCGAGAAATGATTTTCAATACTTAACTATCAAAAACTGAATAGAATAATATTGAAAAATTAACAGAAATTTTAATCAAAGACTTACGATCAATACTATGTTATATCTTTTACGTTATATTTATTTTATTATTCTATTAGCTCTTAAATAAATTTAATCCGTTTTTATCAGACTTTTATCAGTAAAAAAAATTGATTAATTGTATAAAAACGCGGCGGGTATAGTATACAGTTCTATTGACAGTGCAATATTGTAGATTTTTTAGAAACATCTTTATCCGCTATCAGCAGCACAGGGAAAAATAATGTATAATTGAAATACAATGCTTTTACTTGTTAGTTTTTGGCAAAAAAACAATATGATATCCTTTCACCTCTCTCTTACGACTTGCTTTAGTACATTGTCTTATCTCTAAATAATTATGTTTTGTGATAACTTCAAAAATAAATAAGTATATAACATTAAATTCTTTAAAATGAGACTTTTGATTAATGTACGTATGAAGAGCATTTCAAGTTTCTATAATACTTTTAAATTATTCAAAACAATTATTTTTACTAACTTTAGTCGTTAATTTTTTTTCTTTTAACCATATCCGCTTCGAAACTAAGCATATGGAAGTGTGATAATTATTTTGACAGATTATTTTTTTTACGAGTGATATTTATCAGTTATTAGCACAACCAATTTGGTCCATGTACTGGTTTCAAATGCACATGAAAAATGTTTGTAATTTTTTCCAGCTATAATATTCGAACCCTAGACCATTGATCTACAAAGATGACTAGTTACTGCCACGTTCCTTGTTTATTTAACATTTATTATATTTAAAGTATAATACAGTATATTTATTTATCTTATTTTAAATAACATATATTTTAATCGCGCGTAAAGTTAATGAAAAATGTATAACCATTTCAACAATTAAAATTAGTAATCGTAAAGTTAGTAAAAGATTCAAAAAAAAATCCTCTGTAGTGCAAAAATATTTATGCATTACGAGCGAGCTTCGCTGGATGAACGATTGTCTTCATTACAAAGCCTGTGAGTAATCTTAAGGGACACTCAAGTAAAACTCAGTTTGCGAATGCAAGCTCGTTTCCCTCAGCACATGCAAGAATATAAATCGCATTTCTTTCAAATGTTGTACAACACAAAGCCGTTTATTTTTCTTAAAGTTAGAGCAATATGTATTATTTCGTGAGTTGTTTTTAAGCATGCGACTGGCAATTAACGTTTTACGTGAACGCAACCTTACACATTGTTATTAGAATCGTTTGTATGATCTGACAGAAAAGGGACAAATTTCATAATAAACGTATACTTCGTAAGTATCTTTGATAATGTTTATATTCAAATACATATGAGTACACATTTATGTAACATAAAGAAAACGGTATCTATTTTATACTACATTAGCAGCAAAGTTAACAGACAATTTATCTCTACTAAAGTTCATTTTTTAGGGCAAGAAACTTTGATGAGCGGGTCACATCGTTAGGTACGATAAACTTAAAGCTCTCAAAAGTATTTGAAAGAAATTTAAAAGATACTTAATTTTAAAGTCACCTCCATAAAGCATGATCTAATAATGTAACGAACGATGCAAAATTCCTGCATTTATATGATTGAGGGAAAACATAAAAAGCCTGATTTTGTTTGTATTATTGGTTATGAACTTGAATGTATCATTGTTTCATATTATTAGCAATACAAACGTAAAATCCATTACTCAATATTTCATAAATTCATTTTTGATACAATCATTTTAAGTGAAATATAATCTGTTTTTAAATTTAGTTTTAAACAAAACATCTACTAAAGTTATTTCGTATGAGGTACTCGTATATATAATAACAAAATAATAATAAGCAAAACACCCAACAAATTTCATGAATTTCAACGATTAGTAAAGTAACGTAAGCGATTTTTTTAAGAAAACACACACACTTGTTGATGACTTGGTGATTTTGTTTTCATAAAAAATATTATTTATCTACATTGCAGTCGCATGAATTTATAAAAATAAATATATACGTTTTTTTAAATATGTTCATTGACTTAAGGTATAAACCATGATCATATTTACAAAACGAATAACCTTTTCTATGTTCATTTAAATTACATAAAAGAATTTATAATTCTGCCATAAAGCTTTTAATTAGTCTACAAAGGCCAAAAGTATCACTCTTACCTTTTTCATTTTTTGTCACATAATAAAATAAAATGGCTTCGGGTGGACAACAAAAGCCCACTGATTCATATCGCAAGCAAGGGAGACAGACATCTGGGGCGAGATTAATATGACAGTGATTTGTACCTCATTAGGAAGGTCATTAGGGTCACAGCAGTACAGCTTCGTGGATAATAATAATAATAATTGGGGTGACCGCACAATTTTTCATAATAATGAATATAATGAGATACTTACGTTATCTTACAAGAGAGGCAGATATGAAACAGTTAGTTACTTTAGAAATTTTAATAAATTAATTTAACTTTTCATAATAACTTAGAGAAGTAATGAAATAAAAGTTTCATATTTAAGCAGTTGCTGGTCGCTCACAGTGTCAAATTAGATATTCAATTTCCGATGATTTGAAAATGTGTATCAAAGATTATACAGAGTACTATGAATACTAACTAAATTTGTATTAATAAAATTAATAACTATAATGAAATGTCGCCCTCGTTAGGCTAGTGGATAGCACATACGCCTAGCAAGCGGGGGTCACGGTTTTGAGGCCCATGCTGGTTTCATTTTTTTTCAAATATTTATTCATTTGTATTGTAACTTGTACACAAACCCGAAATGGTTGAGCTAATAATTGACAAATATTACTCGTAAAAACTATCAAAACAATCTTTACGTTGTGTAGATTCATATCCTCATATCCTTCGTTTCGGAACGGATATTATTAAAAGAATAATGAATTATCAGAAACACAAGATGTTAATTATACAATAAATACATTTACATACAGTAATTTTTTTTCGATAAACTTTTCAATTAAATACATTTCTATCAATACTTTCTATGTTAAACTGTATAAAAAGCCATATTGCTTTATATTTATTTTTTATAGAATTATCATTTTTTTAATTTTAATATATATTAACATTCATTTATTTAACGTAATTACAAGATGACTGAGTTCAATAGGAGCTTTTTTGTATTCTGTGTATGCAAACTGTAGAGTTTAATTTTTTGTTAAATACTTTTGCTAACTTCATACTTTCATATCATAGAAAATTAAACTATTTTATATTTTACAGTAGATTCACAAAAAATATGTTTAAAACTATTAAGCATTTATATATAATATTATGTCCGGCAATCGTGGTTAGAAACTGAGTCCGTTAAGGCTCAGTTCGCGGTGGAATAGGTTTCACCATGGCGGACAAGCGAGAGAAATATTAATGTCATTGATATTGGAAATTATGAAAATATTGAAATTTAAAATACTTTACTGGTAAATAGTTAAATAAAACATTTTAATGTATTGATTTTTTTAGCTCGTTGATGTTTTATATCATCGAGTGCACGTAATTATATACTTTACTCGTATTCATCAAAGACATATCAGAAAGCTTTATAATTGACGTAACTGATAATATAATATTGTACTTTCTATTTATTTTTTACAAATTATTCTAATTACTTATTATTATAAACACTTATATTTATAATGAAATCATTTTCGCTACATATGCTAATGATGTAACGAACGTTAATAAATATAATTTAATGACTATTGCGTCGAAACATTACTCATAGAATAAATTTAAAAATAAAAACCATAAAATATTTATATGTATTATTATATCATATATCATATATCAATATATTTTTTTATTTTGCATAATACTCCTCATTTATAAAAATTGAAAATCTTCTGTTAGGTAACTATCAACAATCATGGAAAGAATAAGATATGAATTTATTTCCAAATATTTCTCGTAATTTGTTAGTTCATGTATATTATGAATATAAAACAGGATGCAGCATAACTGATTAAGTGGTTAAGAAGAGTCAATGCTGGAGCGATAGTGGGGGGAAGCAAGTACACGTGGTCTCTCTCTATTCTTTCTAACACCACATTTAAACAGCAATCGTGGTTTGGACTAGAGCACATTATAACTTTACAGTTTTTCGGCGACGGTTCAATATTCTGTGTAACAATGCCGTTCTTAATGCAATCACAATTTGATCCTGGATAGGCAGTTGGAGGAAATTGGTAGCACGCTAAGAAGAGGAATAATGGTGTTTAAACGTCGCTCTCATAACCTACCAGAGCTAACGGGGCGGATTATTGAAGAAGTTAACGCCATACCCTGCGATATGTGTGAATAAGCTATACAAAACTTCAATGACCATCTCCAACATTGTGTTGCTGCTAATGCCGCCATTTTTAATGTATTATTTTCCAAAACTAAATTGACCCAAACTTTTCTGGTTGAATACATTGACACTTAATAAGAATTAAAAACTCTTATTGATAGTTTAACTCTATTATTATGGTTTCATAAATATGTATTATACCTTATTTCTTGTTTGTTATATTTGGTTCGTTTTAACAATACAATATTATGGTAACATAACTTTGAAGATTCTTGTAGTAACAATATTATGGAAAAGCCTTCAGAAATATGTTTTGTGTACCACGATATATGAAATTTCTACTCAGCAGTCATTAATAAGGGTGTCATAATCATTAGAGCGACCTTACCTAACCAAGAGTACAATATCACACGAACTCGACTGACAAATAACAACATTAAAGCAGACCCGAGTCCAGTTAGAGAGGTATTAATCAAAAGCCCTAATTTGCTTCAAGGCGGTAAAGTACGTGCTAGCTTTTATAATATATATTCAGAAGTCGATCGGTTCTTATAAAGTAGTTATAAGAACGAAGACTGATGACATGGGAGTAAAATTATAAGACAAGATGAAACAAAAATTGTTTTTAATTAGTTATTTAGAGTATTTATTCAAATAATAAATAGTTATATAAACTTATTGTACTTAATAATATCGACCCTGTTTAGGTAAAAGGGTTTTACCCTCAGTTTTTCGAAAAATATTTTTATTTGAGATCACAATGAACACTACTAAATATACGTTCTGTCAAAAGGAATTAAACCGAAAATGCCAAATTATCGAAATTCAGCTTTGGATTTTTGAAAAAAGAATGACCTATTAATTTGTATGGAAAGAAAAACTTCATTTAACCTCAATTTAAATTATTTTTCTTTAATAACTTTTTAATTATAAAATCGGAAAAATAAAACCAGAATTTATTGATCATCGTGCACTTTAGGTTTTTTTTTAATAAAAATCATCAAAACACGTTTTTTGTGCTTCTTTAAAATTTGTTCTGTAAAAATTAATCCCTTTTGCCTAAACAGGTTCAATATAATGTGTATGACTTTGAGCTTTCATAGAGTGAATATTCGTTTAAATATATTTTGAGAGATGAAATTGATCTTGATTGATGATTTAAGAAAAACATGTTTTGTAAAAATAATTATATAAATCTAATTATGTAATTATTTCAATTGATAGTTTATATAGCGTGAATATTTCAGTTTGTTTTTCAATGAAACAATCTCGCGGTATGTTATATACTATACACAAAAATAAATTGTTAACTTTCCCCATAACTCTCACCTCTCGAGATGATTTATACTTAATGAATACGTAACACATAGGAATTTCCTTGTTTGTAATTAGTGGATTAAGGTTAATGCCACGATATCCGTCCAATGGAAGTGATAATATTTGTTAAATATCCTTGGCTCATTTAGATCGAAAGCTTTTAAGACCTTTACTTAATACACTTTTGGTATAACCTTAATCTCCATTCAATGTATTGTAGAAACGAGTGAGGAGAAACGAACAAAATGAGTGTACTTATTTTTTAAATTTTACTTTAATAATCTGTGTCTGAGGACGAACTTATATTAAATTATGCCAGTTTACGTAAGAATCAGCTATTTTTACATAAAATAATTGTTCAATTTTTATCGTTTAACGATTGTGTAAGAAAATTTGTGAATTTACAAAAAACTTTTGTTAAAAAAAACTTAATTATAACTTAATAACAAAAGCTATGCAATAACAATTTCCAAATTTTAACTTTACTCTCAATGTTTCTGTTGCATCTAAGCCCAGAAATGCCTTTTCTTTGGTCGAATTCTGTCATCCCGAGAGGCCGTAAAACCATCTGCAGATGTATTTGGCAGAGTTACGAGATTCCGGTTTGACATGAAAAGATTCAAGAAGATTCACCGACGTCAGGGACACATGGAAGCTACGTGTGGTGGCGGTTTAAAGGTGGGAAGTGCTCGAAGAAAAACGAAAACATATTTTATTGTCCATTGTTTCGTCAAATACTTACAATATATACATTTTAATTGTAGTTATAATGGTGTGTAAAGTATGTTTATAAACTTGTACCTATTATATAATATTTTCTTAAAATATTTTTATTTTTGATACGTGGTAAAAGGTACTAAATTTTTCTTAAATTTATTTTTGCATTTATTTTTGCAATAAATTAAATACTATTTTATTATGTATTTTAAAAGACAGTAGTTTAAACATCTCTTAAGTAAAGGCAGATGGTTGCCAGCGCTTGGATATTTTTCTTCGTTGTTCTTTGATTTGACTTAAGTCTTAGTTAGTGCCGCAGCTTTAAATTTAACAGTGGGCTACATCTCCTCCCATGCTGAAAGTTGAAAGCTCTACAAAGCGCAGCGGAAAGCACCGAAGACAAATACCGAGTCTCGCCGAAGAAATGTTTGCATTACCGACCTCGGAAGCCAAACACCCCTAGGCGAAAATTGCCAAAGTTGCGCGAAAATTGCAAGCCTTCCAGCTTTGCCTCGATGGTTCTCTACTTGTGGGGAAGCTATTATGTTTGCACTGTGAGAGTTTTTGCATGGCATCTTTGCAAAGTTTTAGAGTAAGAAAAAATAGTTTAATTTCTATTTCATGTTTTTAAAACCGTTAGAACCAAATATGAAATGTCTTAAATATATAGTTTTTTAAACTAAAAATTCAAATATTTATTCAGTATCTGTGTTGTTGTTAAATACGCTTACTATTTTCAATGTGATTTTTTTCTATGTTGTATTATTTATGACTAATATCATAATAAGAACATACAATTTTTACTAAAATATAATACCACCGCTAAAACCCACAAGATAGCAATAACGTAAAAAATAATAATCAGGACTAAAATGTTCGCAAATTATTATCAAATCAATGCAAATTCAATGAATATACTTCTATTAATTATATCTGCTCTGAAACGAAGCATATGATCTTCACAATGTGAAAATTGTTTTGACCGTTTTTTATTTACGAGTAATAATTGTGAATTATTAGCTCAACCATTTCGGGTTTATCTTCTGGCTACAATACAAATGAATAAACATTTGAAAAAAATTGCAACTAACGTGGGCTTTGAACCCGTTTGCTAGTTGTATGCGCTATCAACTAGCTTAACGAGGCCAATGAATATACTTTTTACATATTTATAACTATTAAGTATAAAAGTAAGTTAAAGAAGGCAGTAATAATTATAATATTAAAAATATATTACACTATTTTAGGCATATTTGCTTAAAGACTTATTTATTAGATCAGATAGTATAGAAACAGAAATAAACGAATAAAAAAACAATTATGTGGGAATTAATGGGACCATTTTTATTGTAAAAAGTTCCCGCTTTCTGGCAAGTTTCAATAATTGTTAACATATTCTGAAAATATTCTCATGCATCTGAGAGGCTTGTAATTTTTGTGTTTCAGAAAAGCATGATAGTAAAAGCACTTACAAGCAAACATCCCTACCAACTGTCGTTATCTTAACTTCAATCGGATTGGATCTATTTCATGATTACGCCGTTCTAACTAAAAGGAAACTTCAAATCATGCCCCGCAATTTAAAAAATACAAGACATATCCAAAAAAATATTTTTATTTATTTATTCTTTAGATATATGGACATTACAAATAATTAGTTTAATACGTTCACAATATGAAGATATATATATAAAATAGCATAATAAAAATAATAAGAAAAATTAATATGCAAAAATTATATTATATAATAAATATATATATTATAATTGAGGAAGTCTATCGAGCCTAACAGATTCCATTATTTAAAATTAATTCAAAGA
>JAPMAE010005770.1:0-11717 GCA_036584705.1 Rhyacophila sp. 25_7
TAATTTAATTTCATCCCGTCTCGATTCATTGAGTAATAAATCGACGCTGTACTGACAAAAGGCGTTAAATCTAAAAAATACGTTATTATACAGTTTTGTAGATTATCGCATACTCTACCATGTGGTAAAACAAGCTGACTCATATTATTTGTATTTTTTCTGTAATATTCAAATATCACTGCCTATGAAATCGAATTTGAATATTTTATTAATGGCAAAACACATTAAATTAACTAAAGATTATCTGATCAGATTAAGTGTTTCCAGATATATTCTAATTCTCTCTAGTTGTTATAACATAATAGGCACAAATTTTAAATATCAATTTTCTCAAAACAGTCTTTTTTATTTAACACCTTCTGTCAGTATGACGACGATATCAATAATGTTTACTCGTATCGACCTATTCAAGTATTCCGTTCCGGTCGCCAAGTAATTAATCACATTTCACTTCTGTCATCCATAGAACTTTTAAGTGACTTGTTACTGTCAAAATTATATTTTTTATTCATACGTCTCCAGAATCGATGTTAATTGCAAAGCACACATGATGTACGAGTAAAAGAAGTCAAATGCCCAACCGAACGGAAGTATTTTATTGTAAAGAGTATTTTTCAACTTGACAAATATTGTCGCGCTTCTTGAAATATTTACATATAAACGACGAGATAGGACATAAATCATTTTATTTTTCGACAAAGGTCAATAATCAATCATGCAAGATTTTAAGCCCATCTTTCAAATATACCAACCTCTCGTTGGAAAACATAATATTGTATTATATATTGTTAGGAGTTTTCCTACATACATGTGTGTATTGAATAAACTTGTATTCAAATGGTTTTATTCTTGAGAGAATATAATGTTGACTGAAAACAAAATTCGAGAGCTTAAAGTCAAACAACGCTATCTACAAAAGTGCAACTTTACAGGAAAGCCAAAAAAGGTTATTTTTATTTTCTTGGAACTCAACAAATGAGATGTTTATTTAAAGTCTAATGTTTAAATATTATAATTTCTTATTATTTGATAATTTGATCTTTCTTGTGACAAGGACGCTAACAGGTTATACAGTCTTTTCATATTAAACAAAGGCAACTTTATTTAATTAAGGTTAAACTTTACGGAATTCAAGAAGAAACTAAAAAAGATTGACATAAAGTTGTTTGACAATTATGTCACCAAGAACGTGAAATAACATTATCATTTTTTTTTAAAACCCATTTTTTTAGATAACGCTTTTTGACTTTAAGCCCTCGAAATAGTGTAACGCTTTCAATCGTGCAATATTATTTTCTATTAATGAAATCTATAAAATTCTTAAATACTATTATTCTTAGGGACCCTTCACAAACCACGTAACGCACTTAAGGATAAGGAATGGGTCTACACCAACGTCTACATGGTGTTACAAAAGAAAGGGTGGGTTAATTTTGATTGTTACGTAACACTTTTTTATTTGACATCTTGTAAATTTCACTCCTATTTAAGGTGTAAAGTTATGTAGGCTTCGAGAGGAGCGAGGGGGGTCAAGCTGAATGTCTATATAGTGTTACATGAAGAAGAAGTGGGTAAAAATGTATGAAAAACATTTCGTAGTTTATGACGACCCCTTTTCTCTATTAACGACTGATTACGTGGAAAAGGTGTATTTATATTAATATACTATAAATATTTTGTTTTTCGTGATTCTCTGACAATAACAATTATGTTTATTAATTGTATTCTTAGTAAAATTGAAATAAAAATACAGTTTTTATACATTTTTCCATCAATATATTTTGAGGAAACCCTTAAAAGTAGTTTCGTTTATTAAATTTTCAACTTCGTGTGTATAAAAACTGTTATTATTTTAATATAGTGACTTTTCACCGAGGATAGACCGTAAAGAAAATTATTTTTTACAAGAAATATATATTATTCGACTCTTTTTACGTTATTTTAATGCAACTTTCTCATTTAGTATACAACTCGTATTTAAACTAACCAATATAACAAATACCGTTATTTTATATGATTATTTCTTTTCTAATTTTTCAGGAATTTCTTTGCGGAATTCCTCAATAATTTGTACAGGTTTTTTTTACATTTAGTATGTCTTCATGGAAATAAACGTGTTAAATTTGATTAAACACATAGTATTGTAAAAATATTAATAGAGAAAAGTCAATATAATAAATCTTACTGTGCTTAAAAATTTAATAAAAACTATTGTTACTTTTACATAACAATATTTTCGGTAGTAAGCCATGGAATTAATAGACAATTCTTGATATTGTATATATTAATAGATTTTCATGACTAAATTAGGTCGATCGTCAATCAATACACGATTTCAATCAATCACTAATATACTTTTAAAGTAATCAAAAGACCTACCTCGCAGTTGTGAGTGAGTAATATCGATTGAATATATAAACTATAGAAAGACTGCGCAGTATGAATTAAAACAATTCAGTATGGACAAAATAAAAGCACTTTTCAAAAAACTGAGGGTTAAGCCCTTTCGCCTAAACAGGGTCTATATATAATAATATTAAAGGAGCTTCGGCTAGGCTAAATAATGAACGCCAAAGATATAATAGAGTCCTTCATTGAAACCACAATAAAGAAACCTTAGAAGCTCAATGAGTGAAAGCGGATCGTGGTATTATAAAACTGTACTGTCTTTAAGCCGTGAACCGTGCATAAAAGACTTTTTTACGTATTATAAATGTAGGAAATATTGATATAATCAAATTGAACTGCACGTTTTAGTACTTATATTTAATAAATTTTAATCAGTTCCTTTTAAATTCAGACGATGGAAGGCGACATTAAGCACTGAGCGGTGGATACGATTAAATGCCCATGGGCAGAGTAAAATTTTACAACTTGTCCCAGAAGCCATCACATCTAATCTGCATAATCATTGCGTGCGAGCGTAACGACTAAGGTGTACTTGAATTTGATCATTCAAAGTAGGTATTTGACAATATTTCTGTATTACAAAACAATACTCTATAATATCAAAATAAAATATTAGCCACAGTATTTTAGTATATTAGCATGGAAATAGTGTTGAAATATAAAACAAGTACAGGTAACCCTCCTAAAATACGCTTTTTCTCTTACACGACAAGAAAATAGAGAAAACTCGTATAGCATGGCAACCAATAACACTGTTTCATTCTAACACGTTATTAGAAATGTGGAAACCCTCTTATACTTGACTAAAGATCCTTGTGCTGAAAGAAGCCGAAAAATTCAAAAGTGAGCTGAAAAATTGCTATACAATATAATTTACTATAAACTTGTGAGGGCCAGCAAACAGACAAATTTAACATTTGTTTCTTTAAAGAGGTCAGATGCAAAAAATCTTAACGAAGAAATGGGTTCGAAATGTGATGATATCATTCTATCGAAAAAAACACTTGTCTTATCGTGCTGATTTAAATGACGAAAATATTTAATAAAATGAACGTGAATTAAACGAGAACACATTTTTTGTATATATTTTTAATAAAAATTGTTGAATCGAAGAAATATAATGTCGTTTTAAAAAGTTTTCGGAACGAATCTCTCGATATTGTATTGGCTTTTTGTCTCGTATAACACGGTTTCATACAACACGGTATTTTATAGGAACCTATCTAATGTGTTATAGGAGGGTTACATATTCTTCCATAACATTTAAGAAATAAGCGATTTCATCTATTGTCATTTTGAACTAAATTTCAATTTTTAAAAGACTTTCTCTATGAAATAACTGTGTTAATTTCTATAACATCAATTCTATAAACTGGGATTGTGTACAAATAAAATAAAGCAATTAAAAATAGTGACATATCGGAAAATAGTTTCATTTATTTACAGTTTATACTGATTTTAGTGTTCATTTGTAAATATATAAAAAAAATCTTTTTCTCTTAACCATATAACCTCAGAAACGTAGCTCATGGATCTTCACACTATGAAAATTACTTTGGAAGTTTTTTACTTAGAGTAATACTTACCAGTTGGTAGCTAATAAACTGTCAAAACAATCTTGATATTGTGGAGATCCATATGTTTTGTGTCGGAGCGGACAAGGTTAAAAGATAATGAATCTTGTATTAATACTACACAGCTCTTAACGGACTACTTGTACGGGGATATATCAAACTGCAGTATTAGAAATATTGATACTTATAAGTACATCTGGCAGTTCGTTAAATTCTCATATTGGACGTATCAAGTTATCGTTTGTCAAATCACTGTACTGAAACTAAAATGGCGCTAATAATAAGTTAACAGCTATAAAATAAGTTCATTTGCCATTAACTATTCCAGCCATTGTTTAAAGTGGTGTATAAACGTCTTATACGTGACCGAGATTGAACATACTTTATATACACGTCGTGAGAAAACGGTCGAATCTATAGTCGGTATAAATAAGTAGGAATAATACAATAAAATTTGACAAAAATCTTTGTGTCAACTTAATTGACTAAACAAACACTTATTTATTTGTCAATTTAGATTTTTTTCTTTAAAATAGCTTGATATATCATTAATTATGTTAATATGAATAACAATTTGGTGACCGTGTGTGTAATAAGACGCTTATCATATGTTTGCGAAGTCAAATAAATTCTATTGGTTTCACAACCACGTTTTTCGTCTGTATAGCGATGTTTCGAATAATTGTTGAATTTACCTTATGTGCGGCCCTAACATCTGACCCAGGACCTATGGCTTACAGTAATGTAGGTTAGTTTACAGTCTGGTGAGTTTGTGACCTACTCACGGAATGAAAGGATACCCTGATACTTCATTTTACGAGTATAGCTTACGCAATTATACTATACATTCTTAAATGCATTTATGAATATTAATAATTTATATCACGATAACAATTGAATTGACATTTCCACGAAAATACTATATTTAGTCTTAAATAAATGGTATTTCAGCACAATTTACAAATCCACAATTTCAACTTTTTGAATATTCCCTTTTTCTTTTCAGATAATTGTAAATATTATGTATACAACTCAACAAGAACTAATGGTAAATTTAGGTAAAACCGTATGAAAAAAATGTACATTGTATTAGCCAAATTGAATTTATTATTTGTCATATTATGATTTGACTTGCTGCAAGTATTTAAAATGTAATGAAATTAAAAATTAATTTATTAATAATGCAAAATATAAAAATAGATGCTAACTTTAAATATTTTTCCCACTGAATTCTAAAATATAACTGGTATTACTAAAAAATAGATGCTTGAAACACGTATCTCTAGAAATAACTATTGCATAGCAAAAGTTACAACCAGTGCAGTGCATGCTAAAGTAAAAAGCAGGATAAATTAAATAAATATTGTTCACTACAGTTAATCTTTGTTGGAGACCCATTTCATTGAATATTAACGCCGTTTTTTAAAGTACTTTTATTTGAGAATCACAACGTACACAACTTTAAATACACGTCTGTCAAAAGGAATTAAGCCGAAAACGCCGAATTATTATCGAAATTTAGCTTAAGATTTTTGAAAAAATAACGATCTACTAAGTTTTTATAGAAAGAAAAAAGCATTAAGCGTCAATTTTAATAATTTTTCTTTAATAACTCTCATAATTATCAGGTCAGGAAAATAAAACACCAATTTATTGGTCATCATGCACGTCAAGTTTGTGTTAATGTGACTGGCTAAAAATCATTAAAACACGTTTTCTGTGCCTCTTGTAAAATTTGTTCTGTAAAGATTACTCACTTTTATCTAAACACGTTTGATATTCAAAATCTAAATGCGTCACAGTATCAAAGTTTCTATATATTGAGCGATTTTCAAGCACAAAGATTAGAAACATAGCTTATGATAATTTTACTGTTATCTTCACTGTTTTATTTCAAGTAGATTGTTTTATTCCTTAATTAAGATCGTAATATCGGAAATTTGATAGGAATACAGCAGTGCAATACTTGAGTAGTCAAGTGTTATTATCGAATTGGTTCATGGAATATCTTTCAGTTAAGCAGGCATTTGAGTAGGCGATAAATTATTATTAATATCACGTGAATGCATAACATAGCACTGGGGTTACTCGCGAATAGAACTGAATTCGTAAGTATTTTTGTATAATTAACACGTGAAATTTACAATAGTCAGTCTCCCGATTGTAATGAAGCTAACCTTTTAGATTTCATCGTGAAAGCAGTGGCGTAGCTAGAAAGTTTGGGCCCTCATGCAAAATTTATGCAAATGACCCCTACATGATCCTTTAAAAATGAAATGAAATAATTGTCTTTACGTATCAGTCAGTACTTACTGTTATTCGCAAAAAACTATAAACATAATAAAATATTTCGATTCCAAGACATGATTCGTAAGTCGTTGGCTGAAGGCACCAATAAATTGAGACATTAGCGTATGACTTATTTTTATTACTATCGTTGGACAGCGATTATTAATTATTTATCGTTACTATAATGAAGAACTACCCTACGTCACATTGGACTTTTTACGGGAGAGCTGCTTGAAATATTAGAATACATAGATTTTTGTGACTAACTTTACAAAAACTTTTACTTTTTACAAAATTTTAATATGTATATATATATATATACCTGGGATAATCTGCACACCATGGATAAGTATACCATGCATCGTCTTTAGTAGTAAATGCAAGTTTACTTGAAATCGTGTATTGAGTGTAGATTGATTAAGGACCCTCTGGTCAGCGAGGGCCCTCATGCTTTGCATGAGTTCGCTATGAGGCAGCTACGCCACTGCGTGAAAGGGGTCTTAAACTCTATTTTAATGCTTGCTATATTTTATAACATATTTATCAGACATTAGCATCCATAAGACATTACAAAAGTGAATTATTATACATGAAATATTCATTGAAGTAGATTTCATGTTATATTTATTATCAGAGTAAGGCCTCACAAGTAATCATTATACGAGTTCTGTATTCGTATTTCAATTCAATTCATTTATCTTCTTTTTTTCTATAATTCAATCGAGTTTTGACAGAACTTGTTTTTTCCTCAGAAATACTCTTACATCGATAATTTTTAATATGGACGAGAATATAATTGCAATTTTTATAAAAAATCTATCACAAAATTTAAAATAACAACACGATAGTTCTTTAACCTTTAACATATTTTTAACTTTTATTTCTTTTTACATTAGTGACAATGCCATAAATTGTTATATATTGTGTATAAGTGTTAAGCGCAACCTTTTTCTCATTTACAAGTACACTTTATTAAGATTTCTTTTTCTTTTAATCATATCCGCTCCAAAATGAAGCATATGAATCTCAACAATCTGAAGATAATTTTGACAGTTTTTTACGAGTAACAGTTGTCAATTATTAGCTCAACCGTTTCGGGTTCGTGTCCTGATGAATAAATGAATAAATCCCCGCTTGCTAAGCGTACGCGCTATCCACTAGCCTAACGAGGACGACCTATCCACTACCCCAGTGGTCTTCAAACTTTGTCGACTCACGAAATCCTTAGAACTAGAAGGTTTTTTCGGGGATCCCATCCCAACCCTTAGAAAAATACTATTTAAATGTTCTAATTAATTATTAATATATTCTACCATAAATATTTTTTTAAGCTTCTGATTAATTTTCAAATATAAATAAACGTATCTTAAAATTTTTTAGTTAATAAATATTAGTCAACCAGTGTGAGTTCTTTATAATTTTAATTTAGACTTGGGGAACCCTCAGAATGTACCGCGGAACACAGTTTGAAGAACACTGTACTAGCTTAACGAGAGTGACAAAACCTTAACTATAAATACGTAAAATTACTTAGCAAGTAACCTTTTAAGATGGTTTTTATTACAATTTACACAATATAAATGAAATTAAGTTTGAAAATATACATAATTCAGCTACATCTATACCCTTTCAGCGGATGCAGCTATATATTGATAGTTTCAACAACATTTTTGTTATACTCAAACTTTATTCGACAGATTGTAGTATTTTTGTCAATCATTTCAGATTACACGACGGATGGTTGTGAAACCCACTTCAGGAACAATTGCTAAACACACCCAGTGACTTGAATATGCAATTGCTCTCATTGTCCTCGTGTTTCGTTTTTTCTTAACGATCACCATTGTAAATTTTATCAGTGGTTACACACCGAGTAGAACTCAGATTAACCATCTCGATGTTATATTTAATACTATAAGAAGGTGAATAAATTATAGCACTCGTTTAACTCTGATTATGTGCAGAATTAAGAAAGTTTCGTCTATAACTATTGGAAAGTTATTTAGTCGTTTTCTTTTCTTTTTCACCACAGCACACCTAATACTGTCTCACAGTACGCCAGTTGCGTAGCACTGATCTATAACGTAGTCCAACACATTATTATCTTTCAATACATTGTATTGAGTCGCTAGCACTGATTGAATTAATACTAATTATGCGTATTCTTATGAATCATTCTAAATGATAATGTAGGTTATTGATTAGAACCCTATTAATTAGTTAAAATTGACTTTTTGCACATGTTTTGAATTCAATGTTTTATGGCAAAATTAATAGACAATAACTAGTTCCAGTAAAACGTCTGTTATATCCAAAACCGAAATATGTATTAACAGATATCTTTCAGGCAGTAAAATTATATGATTACAAATATTAATTTGTCGTTCTCGTACGTGAGTGGATAGCGCATTCGATTTACGAGGCGGATTCAGGTTCCGTAACTGGCAAAAAATGCACAAGCTATTTCATGCGCGTTTCAAAGCAGAATATGGACTAAATTGGTTGAGATAATAACTAAGAATTATTACTTGTATAAAATCTGTCAAAACTATCTTCAAATTGTGGAGATTTTTATATTTCGTTTCGAAGCAGATATGGCTTTAAAATATTAATATTAAACATCGTACTCAGTTATAACAATAATATCCATATTTTGTCCATACAAATCGTTTTGGGGCACATATAAAATATGTTAATTAGTTTATGTAAGCATTACAACTTTTATGTACTTTTTTCATATTTCTCTATATTTTATAAGTCAATGAAACTAGTCGGATATATAGAATTTGTTTTAATAACTATGGTATGATATTTTTTTATCTAGGGTTGAAAATATACATTAAATTTACGACTAGCTCTCTGGGGCCTTATGAAGTTCTCGGTCTACGGGTTGTATATGCCTGGTTAAAAGTTTAAGAAGTGCCTTGTATATTTACAAAGTATATGGTTTATATATAAGAACTAAGTATTTTTTTACTCATATTTTCAAAAGTTATGTTATATTAAGATATATTAACATAAAACAAGAGATATTTTTAAATTCTATCGTTTATTTTGTGTGCGGTTATTATATTTTTATAGAAATTTCTCTTATTAAAAGCGATCGTTTATTGTCTGTTTCTCAGCGTCACGCGTTGATTTTTAGGGAGAAAACCATTAATTAATAATTTTATCTTAGAGTTAACGCTAAAAGCTTTTATCGGCTATGAAATTAGGGGATAATATTGAAGCGATCTTTGCAAAATATATATTTTATAGCAAGATTTTTTGTATGAAATATTCAATACATCGGTGATCAGCAACCGGCGAACTGCATGCGCTCTATTTTACATTCAATTATAGTCCATGTTCACGTAACGAAATAAAAATGGTATTTTATTATCATCTTTATTTTATTCGAATTCACTTTACTTGTCTTTCTATTGCATAACGACGAAAATTGCAAAAACAAAAACGATCACATGAGTCAAAAGAATTTCAAGTAAGATTATTAATTAAGAGTGACTAGAAAAATGGTATTGGTTCAATATAGAAAAAGCTCATTACTGCCAAAATATAAATGTATCTTAATAATAAAAAATAAATATTTATATATACTCGTACATTTCTCATATTCATCTTCAATGTTTTTTTTAACGAGTGTTGCGGCCCGAGCGAATCGATGAATTTTCAGTGTTTACCTGCCGCAAAAAATGTTTCCCACTACTGTTCATCATATGTGTATTTAATGTTTTATTAATTATTTTACGCTCTGTTTCTACTCTCAAAAACTGACGCACATGATTATATATTCAGTTTTTACTTTTTATTTTTTTCTCCTTTGTAAATGATTACTGAGAAGTCGAGATTACGTTTATGTTACAATATGATATAAAAATTCTACAGCACCAAAGTTTTATAATACTTTCAAATTACGTAAGCAACGGTATATTGCCTGTTCGTTTCTCCGTGCAAAGACAACTTTTGAAAACTAAACGGGAGGGCGCTGGCATCGTTTGTACAGTGGAAAATCACAAAGTACGCAACAATGGAAGCGCCATTCTGAATAAAGATGGGGCGGATATCCGAGGCTTTAGCTAATTTACCTTTTACCTTCAATTCAAATGTCTTTCTCTACCCCAGGGAAGAGACACTATTCTAAACCCACACAATACTTCAGTTTATGCGTATTCTTCGAATATCGATTGACGACAATATATCATTTTTTTACAATTTCCAGTAGTTTTCTAATGATTATACCAATTATACATATAAATTGTAATTTGTTGCGTCACGTTTAATACTGAATTACGTCTCAACATTTTTTTGAGCATAAAGACTAGTTACGCTAACATAAAGAAAACAACAAAGTCATATATTATGTTTTTTCAGGGAAATAAGAATTTTATGTGTTGGCAATGTTTAAATCGTAAATGGCGTTGGTGGTTTATATTTTTTTGTTTATAAATATGACTTATTCCAAATTCAAATATATCCAGCACAGTTTGGGTTTGATATAAAATATCACAAAAAAAAACTATTTCGCCTGTTAGAGGTTTTGTATTTTAATTATAATATTAAACTTCTTTTTGTCCATATTCACAGAGACGGAGCATATGATATCTTTGCAGTGTGAAGTAGTTATTATCTCTACTATTCGGGTTTATGTTCTGGCTAGAAATGCAAGTAAGTAAATAATTGTAAAAATCTGTAATCAGCTTCGGAGTCGAACCCGCAACTCACGAACTTATGGCCAAATGATATCCACTGAAAACCCAATTTAACTTTCGATAAATATTATTTTTATTTCATAATAAAATAAATACACAACAAAATGATTTAAAAAAACTGACTTTTCATAATATGCACAAATTTCGTATATTTTTTCTTTTAACCATATCTGCTTTAAAACGAAGCTTATGAATCTTCACAATGTGAAGATTGTTTTGACAGATTTTTTACGAGTAATAACTGTCAGTTATTATCTCAACTAATTTAGTCCATGTCCTGGTTTCAAATGCACGTAAAAAAATGTGTGTAAATTTTGTCAGCTATAGTATATTCGTACTATGAATGATTTTGTTTCCATAATCCTAACAAGTCAGATTTTTTTATTGATCATACTTAGTAATAAATAATTTAATCACATTGAGATAGAAAATGAAATTTTGAATATTTTTTTTATACCCAGATATATTAAATTGCTACGATGGTCGAGGCTTTGTGGTGTTCGCTTTGCAAGTTGCTTCACACTCGTATACTTTGAGAACGATTTTTCAAAATTAGTAAGCTTTGCTAATTTTACGGGCTACCTAGACGGAATTTTGGAAATTCATCCCTAAATGAAAAGTTTTATTAAGCGAAACATTTTTCAACTAATTCATTGCTCACACAATTGCTAACACACATTAATTTCTCAATTAATTCACAAAATTGTCTCCCAATTCAACAGATCATTTTTTTCTT
>JAPMAE010005780.1:0-10000 GCA_036584705.1 Rhyacophila sp. 25_7
TATATAACAAAAAGTGTGACTGTATATTATTCAAATAACCTCTGAAATGAAGGATATGATTTTCATATGAAGAATTTTGTCAAAAGTTGTTTTGCCAGTATAACGGTCCGTACCTTGCCTTGCTATTACAAATGATAAACAACTGAAAAAATGCTAGCTATGGATTCAAACCCGTCACCTTAGGTTTGAAAATCAGACGCGCTGTCTATTGATCTACCGAAATGAATTGTATTGTATTATCATCTTAATAGAGGCTGAAACGGAGTATGTAGATATTTGCACATTAAAATTTCTTTCTAGAATGTTTTTTTAAGTAAATATTTTTTATATAATATTATTTCAGTGATTTGGATTCATAATATAAAAAAAATATAAGATTTCTTTTTTTATCTATGGAATTGAATCTGTGACTTATCACAATGAAAACTATTATCGATTTATTATGTGCTTATATAAGTATAAATAAATTTTAAAGAGTTAATGTTTTAAATAGTAACATGGAAATATACTCGTATCAGTATTTTTCGATATTAAAATTACATTTTTATAATTTCAAAATGGCTTTTTACTGCCATGATTCACCGCCACAAGCAAATTTGTATTTATATATAATAATTGATTTACTTTTTGTCACGTCTTCTTCTATCATTTATCCTTATTATTTTAATTTGGTTTACGCTGGAATTTTTTTACACGGTAAATAACGTTCTATGTATACTAAAGTATACTAAATTTAAAAAAAATGGCGAAAAGGTTTCCTTATAAAAAATCAATAAAAATAAAATTCATTATCGTTAATTGTATTTAAAAAATACTTTAAATAAATCCTAACAAAAATATCAGACAACAGACGAATCCGTTTATTAACATTCGGTATAAGATCGCTTTCATCACTTGAGATATCCAGAGCCTCTGTATTATTTCTTTTCGAATTTTCGGGTTCACTGGATTTGTAATATGCATTGAAAATATCAATTTAAAAAAGTCAAAACTTATTGTTTGCAACAAATTCAAAAAGTAAAACTTGGTACAGATCCAAAAAAATAAGTTAAAAGTTAGCTAAGTACGTTTTAGTAAGAAAGTTGGTTGCATGATCAAACACAAATGTGTATTTTACCAGAAGTTATATTAAAAGTTTAAAAATATATATTATAATTAAATAATCATTTAAAGATAACAAGAGAAATACTTTTATAATAAATCACACCCAAGAAAAGCTGAAACCTTAACAAGGGAAAAGAAGAAGTCAACTTCTTGACTGAAGAAGTTTAAAAATCTTTTTTATTCAATAGCAGCTTTACACATGTCAAAAAAATACATTTTTCATTCGAATAGAATTTCAATATATAATTATTGTAGAAGAATATATTGTATAAAAAAGAATAATGAAAATAGTCAATATTTTAGAGATACGAGAGTCATTGTGAAAGCTTAAATATAAAGCTCTCAATAAAACTAAAAGGGTGGACGATTAGTGAGCTTTACTTTATCGAAAATAGATTAGTGACTTTTAATAGATAACTCTTATTCGATAATAGATTTAAAGTTTATGTATAAAATATATATCTATTGTACTTATTTGCTGACAAAATTTAAGAATAAAATATTTTTAAATTTGTACATTTTTTTTGTTTCAGGTATAAGCAAATACATTAAAAGTTCTAATGCATTATGAAGAAGTAGTTTTAATAAGTGGTGTAAAAACAAGGTAAGTTACTTTTAATTTTCAATTAATTTGCATATTTTTGTAAATATCGTATGATAGAAAATTGTTTTTTGGATGTTATATTAATGTAGAATTTTTATTATAATACACTTTGAAAATAAACTTTATACTGTAGTATATTTTTTACTTCCATGTAATTTTTTTACGTTTTGCCATTGTTTTAGATAAATATAAATATATATAAATGTCTCGGGCTATATTCCAAATGAATAGCTTTCTGACTTATCCGAGTACGATGAAACTTTGGCGAGCTATTTTTTAAATATCCGAGGTGGTTTATGAACTACTAAAGTTAATGTATGATAAGTACATTTCAATAATTACAATAAATAAAAAAAAATCTTCTTTGTATGAGTTTATCATACTATTGACAATCCGTAGTGACACTTGCTTTTTCTTAGCAACGAATCGATGTAACATCAGTAACAAATCGAATCAAGATAATCGACAAACATCAAAAAACATTTTTATATTTTGTTTATAGATTTGACAGATCGTTTGAAAATGGACGATGGCCAGTTTACATGTCGTTTTATTAACTAAAGTAATAATTTCTGAATATAAAAAGTATGAAATGCTATTTAATACTCGCCACCCGGATCACAAAAACTGGAACAGAAGACTGTAGATTTATAAATGCATTGTTTTGACAATAAATAAAGCCATGGTATGGTATTCAGTAAATGGACGATTTATGTCATAAAATAAACTGAACGGCTTGAGATGCCAATAGTTACCAAAACAAATGAAGGTAAGTAAAAACATCATTTATTTATTTATTTTATTTAAAAAAGTACATAAAAACTAAATTTTCATACGACAGAAATATTTATAAAAAATGAAATACAGATCATTTTCTATATCTGTTTTTGCGTTGCATGTATCAAACAGCTTCAAAAGTGAAATGGAAGGATGTTACGTTTCATTTATTGAAGATATTAAAAAAATCTTGTTTGTTGGTACCAGTGGACATAAAGTTATTAATTCTTTTTACATTGTCGAAATTGACACAACTTTAATTGTATAATGAAAGAATTATAAACATTTTATTAATAAAAACAATTAAATAAAAATTGTCTACCTCATTTATTTTTAGAAACTGCATGAAAAGATGCATTGCGGTATATGGCTGCTGTATCAGGCTTGGATAACTCTCTCCCGATGCCAAAAATCAAATTGTCGCCTTAAACGCTCCTCGAGCTGATCGGTTTTTTTAAATGTTTATTTTGACTAGATATTAAAAGTGATATCATGGAAGCTATAAAATTGAAGTATCTTCATCCATTCTCAAGTAGTTTCTGGAGATGTTCTCATATTGGAATTCTCGAAGCAAGTTTTGATGAATTCCTTTCAGGTCACGCCATGCAATTCATGAACTAACCCAGATACGGTTTTTTGACTATTTTTTTTCCACTAAAAATACTGTCAGCATTGCACTGATGGCAGAAATATATATCTTTGATAACTAGTAATTAAAATTTAACTAATTATCAAATTAGTTAATTAAAGTAAACTATCACATCTATTCGTCTCTTATATGATACATCTGGCGGGACAGGAAAACTTTTCTCATCAGCATGCTATTAGCTCAAAATGAAATAGGTCTGTCTATCGCATCGTTAGGTATTGCTGCTACATAATTGGATGGTGCATTCAGTGATAAAATTGTCATTGAATTTGCAAGTTGTCAATACTCCAACATGTAATATTGGCAAAGATTCTGGCATGGCAAGAGTGCTGAAAGCATGCAAATTAATTGTCTTGGATAAATGCACTATAAAAATTGCTTGACGCGCTCGATTGGACTCTTCAAGGTTTACGAGGAAATGCATAATTATTCAACGGAGCACTCATTTTTAGCTGGTGACTTCCGACAGATTCTTTCATTTATAACAAAATCATCACCAGCTGTTTAACTCAATGCTTGCTTCTAAGCATCACATCTTTGGCGACATCTACAAATAAATATCTTAATCACCAATATGAGTGTATATCTGCAGCGAGATGCATTGGCAGCCATATTTTCAAAACAACGATTAGACATTGGTATCAAAAATATTCCAATTGATGTAGAAAAAAAGTGCATTTCATTTCCATCCAATTTTTTTTGTCATTGTGCCATCTATTGAATAAGTCATTCAAAATATTTTCCCGCGAATTGCAACCAATTACAAAAATCACGAATGACTTACAAATCAATACGAACAAAACTAGAGCTGTGGAACTCGGTTCTAAATTTATCCACTCCGACTCTCACTTTATCATATTCTTTGACTCCGATTCCGATTCCGATTCCGACTCCGACTTCAATTTTTTTTTTTTTTTATAATTTGCTATGTTGATCTAATTTATTTACATGACTTATTGATAATGATATAGGTATAAAAAGTACATTCGTACGTAAATAAATCAATTTGATAAAAATATATATATATTAATTATATGCAACAAGCAATATCTTTATAGAAAAATAATTCTATTTAAAATCTACATAAATTTTTTTTTAAATAATTAGAAAATTAAATTATTAAAAAAAAAAAAAATACTTTAAACACTGCTTCCGAGTAAATATCTAACATAATTTAGTCCCAAAAATCTGAATCATATCTATTCGGTTATATTTGACACATGCCCTAATGTTATTCATAAAGGAAAAAAAAAGTCAGAGTCGGTCGATTTTTTTAGACTCTGATTCCTTCTTAAATGTCATGACTCCACCTCTAACTTCACAGTCCTGGACAAAACTGTAAATTATCCAGTTAAATTTTTGAATTCGTTGGACTTTCAGAGAATGCCACCGCATATATTGTCAATCAAAATTGGTGCACCCATTGTTTGAAACATTAATTCGCCTTGACTGAAGGATCCACCACTGACTCGCCAGTACTCATAAGCGTGATTATGCGCGGTCACCTGCCTGACCCTTCACGAAAGCAATGTTCTTTTATTTTCCACATTTTGATTTTGAACCTGACCGTTGCGAATTCTCACAGGACGCTATCACCATGCACAGTGTGTTAAAAGAGGGAATTTAGTTAGGAATGAATGCAAATGAGTAGCAGTCTGCCTCGTCATTCAATCCCTGGTGGCATGAGGTATCCTATATACCCCGTAGTGCTGACGACCCAGTCAGCCCCGTTACCCAGGCTCGTGACCGATGAGTCATTTTGTCTGTGTGTGAATCCACCTTGACTGTGCAATGAAACCAGAATTGCTGTGAAAAAATTGATACCTCACTTCATCGAAGCGATAATTTTCTATAGCAAATCAAAAAGAAAAGCTATTGGAGCACATGCCATTTGATTTTAAATGATTACAGTTTTTCGTCCATCTTGGTTTTTCAATGATAATCAACAAACCTCAAATACAATCACTTGAAGTGTGTAGATTAAATCGAGAAATTCATGTTTTTCACATGGTTAATTATATAATGCATGCTCTCGAGTAGGACAGCCTACAAAGTTATTCATTTTTGCACAAGACGGAAAAACTAAAAGTATCGTGTATCCCAAACCACTTGACAATACTATTAACAGAGTTAAAGAACGAAAAAATTGTTTCTTTCTTGGAGTAGTAATAAAAAAAACATTATGAAAAAAATGTTTATAATCTATATTTATATATTATTATGCAAATAAATCAAAATCACGCGACCGAATTAATTTACTAAAAGATTTACGTCATCTCGATCATATCAAGTTTTCCAAAAACATTTAATTTTTAGCACATAAAGGCAGTTGAAAAATAATATTAATTATAAAGAACCCTTCACCCAAGTGCAGAAACGACTACATAGCCATCACCCTCATCATAGGAATATAAAAAATATCTTAATTGCTTAGGGAAAGTGTTTTTATTTTCATGTCAAGTGACTTTGTGGTTAATTGGTCGTACCCTTGTTTTATTTTCAACGACATCTGACGTTAGAGAGGCTTAGCTATAGCTTCGCCTCAAACCAATTTTATTAAAATTTCTCTGTTATTATTAAAATTAGACTTCATTATTTATTTACGCTTAAAGTATGTATTATATTAATTCGCCGTACAAATTACATTCTAATATGGATTATGTTTTTTTTTTACATTATGTTACTTTCGTGTTCAATCATATTATTTAATCTCGATAAACGATACATATAGATTTTTTGTTGATCAACAAATCTGTTCCTTATTTAAAGATATCATAAGGTATCCTACAGCATGGTGTCAAAAGTTCAGGCTAATTTAAAAATGATATTTGATATTCTATCGAGGCACGAAAAATTAGTTGTATACATATCTACGGTTGGTATTTCACGTAACTTTTTCTTTAAGAAAGTAAAAAAAAACACCGGAAACAAACACATAATTAAAAAAAAAAATGTAAACTAAAACTAAAATATATACTTTCTTGAAATCTCAGAGTATGTGTACTGTAACTTGTAAAAACTTATTCTATGAGTAGTCCAGATATATAATGTATGGGTGATATATAATATTTTTTAAATATGGCACTATAATTTATTCAGGTCTATGGCACAACCTCCCTCTAAACCTCTGTATCTGACTCCCTCTCTCTCCAATAATTTAGATTCGACATTGTTGAAGTGGTGGTAAATTGACCGAAGAACTCAGCAATAGTACGGATGCGAAATCCGTAGTTTTCTTTGACTGGTCTAAGAATTATTTGGAGTATTTATTTTTATAATAATATACTAGTGTTAGTTAAATTATAGTAATAAAACTATGACGTATCATTGTTTAACTATTGTAATAAATATTAAATATAAATTGAATTGTTTTTCAAAATATTTTGTTTTAATTATCAAAAATTATATCTTAGTAAGTTAACTTATTCCTGAAAAATAAAATTTGAACGTGTAATTTTTTTGATTGTATTGAAATATGACAATGAGAAAGAGTAAGGTTTTTTTTATAATGGAACCGAAAAATCGTATAAACGTAATTTATAGTTATGGTTTCATTATAAAAAGTATTTCATGAACATTTCTTTATATTACATTTCCTGATTTTGTATAAAGAGAGGAGAAGTAATTTTTATACATTATAACTATTTTTTTCTACTGTCAATCCATGGTAAAAAGTCAGAATATTGAAACCCTAAAATAGTTATTACACATTTTTTTCACATATATGCTTCTAAAAAATTCTAAAATAACAGTTTGTCTGTTACAATATTTTTACTTAAAAATATTGAGTTGAATATGCTGTAACAGACAAAACCAGTATTGAATTTAAAAAAATATATTATTTTGAAAAACGTATAAAAACTGTGTACTTATTTAAATGAAAATATTTGTATTATATTGAACTACTCGTACCAAATTATTTTTACTAATCCATAGAAAAAAAACTATTAAGTAATTTATTGTCACTTTCGGTATATCAGTGTGCAGTAAATCTAACTGTTAAATCGAAGGTCATGAATTCGATTCCTGAAGCTTTTTTTAATGTGCACTCGAAATTCGTTATGAATCTCATTGGATGAGATTAATTTATTAACAATTGTTATTCAACACGAAATCTATATCGTATAAGCTTGTCAAGACGTTTTTCAATTTGTGAAGATCCGTATGCTTGCTTTCAGAACAAATATTCTACAATAAATGTGAATTGTCAAAAGACAATTATAGTAACATATGAAATATTATTAGTATCAAATTGATAAGAATGATATAAGTACATAATAAATATAATTTTGACAACTTAATATTTACACGCGTAAAGCTTTTCTTTTATATTTATCAGAAACTGATTATATCTGTACGTTCTTGGAAATGATTACATTTTCAATATTGTATTTTTGTTAATAAAACGTTATTGCTTATATCTGAAAACCAAATAAAATACATTGAAAATTTGTCAAAACAATCATATTGAAAATTATTTCTATAAAGTGGATTTGGGTAAAGAGTTTGTTAAGAATTTCATATTATATAATATTTAATTGGTAGATATGAAAAATTACAAAATAAATATTTTGACATAATTGATTGTTGTTTTCTTTGAATATTAAATTAAACGGATTGAATCTCGCTATAGCAAAACCCGTGGGTTTACTCTCTGTAAAGTATTGAAAAATAAAAGTAGTAATTCCACGTAATAAACGTAAAAAGCTTGCTAAATTTGTTATATTAAAATGTTATCTTTATTAAAAAGGGTGTTTTCATTTAATTTTGGAATGTTTTTTTTATCATTTGTTTGTCGATTTGCAAATCTAGTTTATTTGTTACTTTTTTTTCAAGAGTGAAAATACTAAATCGTTCAGTACGCATTTCTATTACTGTAATGATTTAATGACAACTTTCCTCAATAAAATTTATTAATTTTATTGAGGAATTAAAACTTTATTAATTTGAACTATTATTTTTCCAGTTGTTATTAATTAACAACAACTGGAACAATTAATTAACTAAAACAAACTATATATCTTATGAGTTAATGCTTATTAATAATCATTATAAAGTTGTTAATATGTATAAAAATTGTACTGAAATAATATCATTCAGATATATTTGGATAATATTTAAAATTCAATAAGTTTCATAATTTATTCTTATTGTTTTTTGTAAAAGCTCCGCTATAGAAATCTGATTTCGTTGTAAAATTATGTCACAAACTTTTGAAACCAAAAAAAAAGCGTCGTTCATCGTTAATTACAAGCCCGGCATAAAAGTATGGCTTCAGCTTCAAAATTTTCCCTAGCCAACAAATTGCAGAATTTATCGATATTGAAAGCTCTGCAGAAACTTTCAAACTCAATTTTGTTGAAAAAAGCACCGCTTCGTTAAAAAAAGTCGTTGTTGTTAACGAAAAGATGATTTACGGACCTTCTTCACGAGTAATCATTCGCAAGGGCGCATGATAAAAGAGGGCATGTCCAAAATCAAGAGTCTTCAGAGAAGAGGCTTCTAGTAGTATTATTTTTAAAGAATATTATCATTTACTTGACAAAGCAACTTTAAAGTCTCTTAAAAAATACAACCTTGTTAAAATATTTGATTTACTACTAATAAAAATCACTTCTAATATTGACAGTTTTTTGCAAGTCTAACATACAAGTTATAATATTTATTATATTATATTACGAGGTCTATTTTATATAGATAACTATATTTTTTTCATTCTTTTAACCATATCCATTCCGAACCAAAGCATATGGCATCTCCACAACGTGAAAATTGTTTTTGACAGTTTTTTCGGAGTAATTATTTATCAATTATTTCTCGAACTCTTTCGGGTTTGTATCCTGGCTACAATACAAATGTATAAACATTTGAAAAATTTTGCAACAGCAATTCAGGTTCTATCTTAAGATTTATTTACGCGTAATAATAGCATCTAAGTTTACTAACTTGAGTTCATATTCAAACTACAAATAAACATAAAAAAATATATTTAGCCAGCGACTTGAATCAAAAATATGAGAGGCGAATTCATACGTGAACTAACTGTCTTCTTAAACAATGTTGATGTTACTTATACAGTAAAAATACTGATATTTTATTTATATCAATTACTATTTCTAATATGCCTTTATATCACTATTTAATTTATTTTTTTGTAGTAAATAAAGTTATAGTATACATTTTTTTAAAATTTTATGAAATAAAAAGTTTATATATATAAAATACAATTCGAAAAAAGTACTACGAGTAGAGGGATAATAATTAGAAAATACTCATACTACAGAATATGAACTGTTGAAGAAGTGTTTGAAATGTTTATATATACTTATAAGACAGTAAAAGTCAACAGTATTATCTTTTGATATGGAAGTATATTTCTAAATATATAAATTTTTGATCTTAACTATTTTGTATCAACAATTTCTTCGTCACGCCCCAGCATTGTATTATATATAGACTTTCAATTTATTATCATTAAAAACCAAATTAGATTTGAAAAAGATGAAATGAAAAATGGTAAAGAATTATTTTTGTACATTTTTCATTCTGTTTGTTATTTAATAGGTCATAAAAACATTACAGTAACTCGAGTAGACGCGGGTTTTTAATATAACTAACGACATTGACGAAGATTCAACAAAAGGTTAAGCGAGATAGTTGTTCAACATTTTAACGCTTTTTCGTTAAATTTCAAAAACGTGACTCTAATAAAAAGCAGAAATATTTTCAGAAACACGTGTGCGATGAAAATACGAGGTTCTGCATAATATATAGTATATTTAGGCTCATAAGACAGCAAATATATTTCACCGGTTATGTCGGAAAATATTGAAAGATATTTGAATAAAGATTTTGAGACAGTAGAT
>JAPMAE010005782.1:0-12904 GCA_036584705.1 Rhyacophila sp. 25_7
TAACAGATTCCATTATTTAAAATTAATTCAAAGAACAGAATCCGCTTAAGCTCAAACTCACCTAGGTGGAAAATATCGATAGCCGAGACAATTATATTGAACATAGTCAGTACCCTTCGTGTTGGCACAATTACTGGTAGGTTAGTTCTACACTTTGAAATGAAAAAAAACTGATGTTTTCGATTTCTGAGGTAGTTATCTTATGTTTGTTAGCTACCGTGTTCAAAATAATATGCATTGCACATTGACTTAAACGGTCAGGATAATTAAGTCATCAGCACACCAGGTGCACAATGTATCATATGCTAGCTACTATAGGATTAATTAACGAGGTAAACTATTTATTATTCTATCTTCCTAAAATCTAGTCTTTCCACTGACGTGCATATTAATACTGTGTGTCTCTCCTGCGGACAGATTTAAAATCATAAGGTTTGGGGGGAATTTTTCATTCATAAAAGCGTCAGGAAGGCGTATTCGCACAATCGCAGTAACGTTTACTGGCGAGTTAATAGTGGTTCGTTAAAACTTATTCACTTACCGCCTGTGATAAATGGTGATTATTTTTAAAAAATATATTTTTATATACAATACCACTATAATAAGACAACTACAATTACTAAAGCCGTTGCATCGTTTTAATATGTACGAGTACTACCTACATTTTTTTTTATTAAGTATAGTTTACTTTATGTGATAAATAAAGATTTTTTTTGACTAATTGGCTGGTCTTCATACTTAAAAATTGTTTCTGTAACTATTCAATGGTATGTTTATATTTTTCACAATTAGATTCGACAAAGTTTTATACAAAAATTGTACAAACAATATTTACTAATAATACTCAGGTATGTCTTTCTGAGTATACGGTTTTGTACCCTCTCTCCTCCATATAACATTATTCAGACATTAAGTTTGACCTTCCTTCCTCTCAAAGGTTACGTTACTTTTTTCTTAACGTCAATAAATAGAAATAAAATTTACGAGATTTCCAATAAAAACAGTAAAAAATACTCCACCCTCTCCCTTGTAACGCCGTGTAGACGTTGGTTGTAATCCTCCCCCTCGAGAGCGGTATGTGTTTTCTGTACAACCCTTATCAGTATCAACAATAAAGTTATTCGACAAAAAACATTTTTTAATTTATGCTTAATTTCTTTTGTATATGATATGTATATTAAGTCTAATTTTTATGTTAAAGTTACTATATATCCATACATACTACAAAAAAGAAACATGTTATAATTTTCCTATGAGAAAAAGCTTCGATTATTTGTTTTATTTTTAGCTTATTCAGGTCAAAGTATGAATGAATTGCCTAGGCCATACCATTAATAAAAAAAATATCTGAACATATCTAACATACTCGTATAAAGCATAGGTATAATTAAATATATTTTTCATAACTCTCAATGTCTTTTCCTGCTAATAAATGAGAACGCACCGATTTCGCAATAGTTTTTAGGCCGCCAATCGCAATGCTATAATCAATATGATTTATAAAAATTTTGGAGGTGTTGATTTAAACATAAATAATTATTGGTTGTGGGCATCTAGAGATGATATTGATATATTTGTATGATGTATAACAAACTGTGTTATGAATTTTTGAATTCATAAACGTATTATTACAAAATAGCAACATTTTTAAATATACGACATTTGTATTTTTACTATAATTTATGCTATATTTTATTGGTTGAGTATTGATTTATTAATGCATGACTTTATACAAAAAAAACTTTAAGCATAGCACTTTCTAATTGCAAAAAAATCAACAAAATAAGAGAGAACATTTGTTTTAGCAACCGATAAATTATATCGTTTAGTAAAACAAATCTGAAAGACTTGAAAATGATATATATATATATATATATAAAATTAATTATATTAATTATATTGAATACATATTAAGAACATTATTGAAATGTTGTTATTCCATATTAAACGAGTACAATAATATGTACATCATCGAAAAAAAATATTCGAAACCTAAACTGATAATTTCTCGCGATAATAGAAAAATTATGTTTGAATGTTGCTTGGACTAGTAAGTACGTAGCTTAGACATAATCTGAGCAGTTCATTGTGGCCCATTTGCAAAAAAAGACGAGGTTACGCATGTTAATGAATGAAATTAACAATTAACAAAATGAAATATTTCGTTTAAAAGATTATTATAACATTTGAATATGATTTTTTTTGTATTATTATATTTGAATTATTTTCGAGTATATTTATAAAAAAATATTTTTGTAATTGATTTTAATAACATACCATCATATAAATGAAGAAATGCATTTGCAAAACTTTCTTTATTATTTAACGGACTTTTGGCTCTTACGGACTCCCGCTTGCCAATAGTTTACATAACCTGTTAAATTAAAATTTTGTTTAATTGAAAACAAAAAAATATCAACAAGTACTGAACATATTTATAACACAATAAATACGGGAATGTTTACATGACGTTTTTTTTATTAAATTTTCGTAAAACGTTAATCAAATTATTACACTCATTATAACGGTATGTTATCTGTACAACCTCTCGACATATTTAAATTAAGCAAGGTCAGATGAATGCTAATTAACTAATTAATATCAATATCTAAATACTGTTTTATGAAATCAAATTAGCATTCATAAAAAAAACGATTCTTTTACCTCGTGATGCGCAGGGGCTTACGTTACTTATCTAAGCTGCAAAATATCTTAAGTTATCTCTAAATACTTATAGCTAAGGGCGATGAGTTCTTAATAATCCGGTTCTGGGTATGAGATCACGGGCGTTAACGATTCTAACGGCAACATCACATACACTTCGGTACTTATCATTACGCTTATAACGAAAAGGTATTGTTACTCACAATACAATCAAACATCTTTTCTCGTTTCTACGGAAGAGAATATTCACAGAGCAGTTTCGCTATTTATTGTATTGTAAATCTTTCTCCGCGTGTTTGTAATGTTGACATCGCATATAAAATTTCAAGGCTAATAGTACACGCATGATTTAAGCATCGCCCAAATAAAATTTATTGGTGCTTTTTTACTTTCAAGGAATTTTATTAAGGACATTATTATTCATACGAGACTAACATATCAAAAATAATATTATAATTCATTACTTACATTTAATCTAATTTTGCATAGATACTTTAATCAGGGAGACATTTATGACAATTGGACATATACGTACTTAACAGTTTTGTATTTATAAAAACGGATCATTCTATTATTTTAATGAAATAAATATATTTGTTTAAAAAAAACAATATATTATTTTACATTTCAGTATGTCGTTAACATTAAAAAAACTTTAATTGAAAATGTCAAGTATATTTGTTAATATAGTTCATCTCTCTAAAACGGCCCGTGTTCTATGTATGCACTATTCAACTACCTACTAAGTGTAATAAATTTTGATAATTTTCAAAGTATCATTAATGTACGAGTAGAACTAATATGCCAGTAATTGTGCTGACTTGGGGGACAATTACTATGCTCAATTTAATTATCTCGGCTATCGATATATTCCACTTGCGTGAGTTGCATTCAAGCAGATTTTATTCTTTGAATTCATTTTGAATAACAGACACTGTATATCTCAAGTGGTAAACTTCTTTGAATATAAACACATTTTGTATTTTTCGCTTTTATTTTTAAATCTTATGTTAATTATTTATTACTTAAATTTAATTTTGAATATATTTACATCTTTATGTTATGAACTCGTTAAATATTTTTTTTATGTTCATCATATGTAAAAAAAACTGAAATATTTATTGCGATCACCGCAATAATACAAGTCTACTTTAACAATGTATCAATTAAAAACCGATAAAAATATATTATTAAATTGAACGTAATAATTCTATCATAAATAGAAAAGGCAGTGTGTGAAAATACAATTGATCTAAAAATATGTCCAAATAAGTGTTATTTTTTAACTGTTATTTTGAGATGATCTCATAAGTAAAATGTATCTGATGGATTAAATAGCATTACAATTAGGTTTATATAACAAAATATATACACAGTTTGCTAAAAAATAGTTAGTATTCAAATATAAAAAACCTTCAGTTTTAAAAATACGAAAAAAAAACACCGTTATCTCTATTAATTCGTTTATTTTTGGTTTTCAATCATGATTTTAGCTTGTAGATTTAAGGCAATATGATTATTTTATGAATTGTGTAAGTGTAACTATATTTTCAATGTGAAATTACGTTTTGATTCATTATTTATGTCAAACACGTTTTAAAATAAATTGTTACTTATATAATACCTTCAAAAAAGCTTACATCTATATATAATACGAGTATATCTGTTTAAAATACGCTTATAATATGATTGTGTAAGTTATTTATTTGATAACGTTATCTCATGTTATTATTAATAATTAATATTCACAAAAACTACCTAATTACTTTTCTGTGCTTGCATATGCCAAAAGTTATTAATTAGTAATCGTTGACGTGAGAAAATCGTTGCAACTGACTTGGTAACGTACATAAAACAGTGAGGCTGCCGTATTTAACACTTCAACGGTTACACAATAAAACTAGGCCACTTCACGTGTGTTCAAATTCATGAAATAGATTCTTATAAAACGTACAAAGAAAATCATGCAAAGTATGGGTCGCCACTGAGGGGCAAATTTATTAAGTACCTATAATAAAACCTAATCGAACAAGTTGTCTTTAAATGTTTTAGTGGTCTATAGTAATCAAAATGTGTTATCAAAGTGATAAACAAGCGCAGTATACACGGTAGATGTGTATCATAATATATTTTTTTCAGCAAGCATTCTATTATATAACTGACTTTTTAAAAATCATATCTACTCCAAAACAAAGCACATGGATCTTTAGGATGTGTGAAGATTATTTTTGTTAATTTTTTATACGAGTAATAATTGTCAGTTATTAGCTCAAAAAATTTGGTCGATGTTCTGGTTTCAAATGCAAATAAAAAAACGTGTAAAAATTATGCCAGTTATGAGATTCAAACCTTAGACCCTCAGGTCGTTGGTTGGATGTGCTATCCACTCACCTACGGTAGTGACAAAATATTGATTCAGCTAATTTAAATAGTCAGAAGTAACAAAATACATAATTAACATTTTGACTGGAAAAATAACAGAAAGTTATAAAAAATATTGTAGTTTTTTTTATTAAAATAAAAGGCAATTAAGTAAGATTAATTTTAAATACCGTAAATTAAATAAAAAACCTATTACATGGAAATAATATCACTGCTTTGAGTACCTTTCTACAATATATCAATGAGAACTCAGTTGAAAGTATAGATTAAACTTATCAGATAAAACTTGTGTTAATTTTATAAATATATTTTTGTAGGGCCTGTTCTCGACAAGCCTCAGACAGGGAATCCAATTAACAATCCAAAAATTACGCAACTTTATTTCATAGGTGACAACTAAAAATTTACAAATAATTTTTTATTTGTATTTGTAACTAGGACCCAAATTATTGACCAAAACATTAACAAGAATTACTCATGTAAAAATAACTGATGAGAAAATCTTCACACCGTAGCAGTTTTGGAGCGGATATTAAATTTAAATATATATATTTATTTATTATACTCGTACGTAAAACTGTCTTATTATTTCAATAAGTGACAAGTATGTAATTATTTTTTTGTAGTAAAATTATAAAAAAAACGATGCTGGGTTGATAAACACTGAATTTTATAAGTAATAATTATTTCTATAACTTCTGTATAATATGCATACATGTATTCTCTTTAATTATTATATTTTTCCATAAAAATGTGTATCAAGTTTCATTATTATTTTTTTGGCTTATTGTTTTATATATATATATATATCGTCGATATACTGGAAAAAGGCGTTAAGTTGAAAAATCACCGTTTTGACCTAATAATGCAGTTTGGTAAGTTTTTGCTGGCTCTATCATCTGGTAAAACAAGCATATCCATATTCTTTGTACTTTTTCTATACTATTAAAATGTTACTATCTATTAAGTTTATATGAATATTTTATTACTGGCTTAATACATTAAGCCGACCAAAGATTATTTAGCTGATTACGTTAAGTATTTCTAGGTATATTCTAATTTTAGACAAAAACGTTAATTAGAATTACAGTCCTACTTGTACTAACATATTATCGTTAAATGTGTGTAAGATCGAAACTTTAAAAATCATTTGTTTTAAATCAATCTTTTTTGACTTAATGTCTTCTGCAAGTTTACCGACAATATACTTGTATTCAATGTCTGAAGTAATGTTAATATTTTCAAACGGATGAGTAATACATGCAATCTTTTCATAAAATTACAAGAACACCACTTTTCCTTTAAACGAACTCATTGTATATAAAAAATATATAAAAGATATTTCTAAAATATAGGTCTTGGAAAAGATAGTCCATTTCAAAAACCAGTCCCATAAATAACTAGCTTGCGCATACCCAATATGTAACTATTCACTGCAAGCAACAACAAATACGCATAAAAACTGAGTACAGTGAAATATGTTGACAAAACAGTAATACGGCTCTCTTGGGGAGGTTGGTTGAATAAGATCGTGTTTGAGATATTAGCAAATGGCGTTTCCATATTATAAACTCGGCACTCGTGTTCGCATTATCGAGTGGAAATATGTGCGGCTTGCGTAGATTTATGTCTAACTGGTTGCGTCTCCCTATTTATGCGCATTGCGTTTTTTTACTATTTTAACCGAGTGCTTTAATTAAACTAAAATTACATGTTTGTCTTTCGCCAATGAATATAATACGTGGTATTATATATTTAAGATGTATTTAAAATTTCAGCGGAGATCAATAAGGTTTAATAATGTCTACAAAAGAAACTAGATACGGGCGTTAATTAGTATAAAAAGTAAGATATGCAGTGAATGTATGTAATATACTCGTAATTACTACTATGTGACACTTAGAGAATGATAAACAAGAATTCGAAAGATTTCAAAATAAAATACTTCGAACAATACTGAGACCAGTTAAAAAAAAACTATAGATTTCGCATCTGTACCCAATGTAAAACTCGTTTAACAATTTTCTCTACACATAGTCAATATTTTCTGAGTAAGAAGTCCACCATAGTATCATCAGTTATATTGTCACGTTATGAAGCTAATTATTGAAATAATAACGAATTATAATAATATATCCCAAAATAATAAAGAATTATAAGACAAACAATAGCAAACAATTTATAATTTAATAATTCAATGCAAGTTAAAAAATGTTAGAAAAATGGTTCATTTCATGTATCCGTAATCTTTTTCCAGACGCAAATGAAAAATGAAATTAAACCACTTTGCATTGATAACGAATTGAAGTTACGAAACATATTTAGTGAAATATTAATACTTTAATGAAATTTCATATTTTTCTACGTTAAATTAAAAATAGTTGAGCAGACGTGAATATTATTTTATACGTATTGCTTACCTAAACATATGGACATTCTATTGAAAATGGATGTTTCGTGATTTGTCTCGATATTTGTTGCGAGAACGTCATAATTTAAATATTTCTCATTCCTACGCATGTGACAAATATAATCGTTATTTTGACCACCTGAAGATTGTCAAAGACAATTTATAATAATAAAATCCTTTTTGAAAAATAATATTAATATTGTGTTCACGTTTTCAATAAGTAGACACTTAATTGAAATGACATTTTCTTCGTGGTTATAAAATATATTAATTAAAAAACATACGTTTACATTTCAAGGCATTGTACAGTATAAAAATACTAACATTTTAATGTTACGTTTCAAAATATTCATTGTGTATTGACAGATTAAAATATGATTAACATGTTCCGATAAAAATTAAAATTCCACACAATATTACAAATTAGTTTAAGCAAATCATGACTTTCTTAATAGACTTAAACAAGGTGTGAGGTCACAGATTGACACGGTTGCATTTATTACCAATATTTTTCGAGGCTGTAATTATTCATGTAAAGTGCAGATGACAGCTAACATATCATGCGATTCTTATAAATATATCATTAAGTGTTGCCAAGTTAAAAAATAAAATAAAAAAAATCTTGTACAAATTAATTTATTTCGAATTTCTAATTAACACCTTTCACTATTATAGAAAAGTGAAATCACGGGGCGTGAATTCAATGCTATTTCAGTATGATATGATTAAAGAGGTATCACATTTTTATACATGTTAATTCATTATGTTCTGTATAACTTTGCACAATTTAAAGCCGACATTTATCTAGATGTTTGTGTAACAAATTTAATTGTTCATACATACTTTAAAAATCTAGCTTATACGTACTCGTATTTAAAACTCAATGTGTTTATTAAAGTCTGGGTATTAAAAATACGCCCAATGTTAATTTATAAATGAAACTTATTTGTTGAAATTTTGTTTTTAAATTTAAATAATAATTTGTACCAACAGATATTAAAATATGAAGAAAAATAGTATTTTTACTGGAAATATTTTTTATTAACGGTGTATATTTTAGTTATAGTTTGGATTAGAATTGTATTCTATTTTTTATAATTATTAATACTATTAACATATTCATTTTGTCATCTACTGTTTTAATGTCACATTGTTAAATTGTACAGTCAATTGCGAGTTTGATCATGTAATTAGATATAGTATAAATAGAAATATACTATAATATGGTATCCATATAGTCTGGTAAAAGTGCTTGACATGGTTGAAGAAGAAAATGAAATACATGTGTATGCATGTACATTCTAATAGACACTTTTTGTTATATCTTTCGATGTAAAAAATATTTTTTCACATTATGTGTCCATGTTGACCTTGTTTAAGCAAAAAGGATTAACCCACACAGAAAAAATTTACAGAAGGCACAAAACATTTTTAAAGACTTTTAGTCAAAGTCATATTAACGCAAACTTGAAATGCATGATTACCAATAAATAGGTATTTTTTTTGATCTGATAATTAATAAAGTTATATAAGAAAAATCATTAAAATTGACGATTAATTATTAGTAGGTCGTGCTTTTTTCAAAATCTTAAGTGTGTTTCGTTGTGTATATTGTGATTCTCAAATAAAATCAGTTTTAAAAAATGGAGGGTTAAGCCTTTTTTTCTAAACAGGGTCGATGTATCTGTTCCAATATGTTTCCAATAATACCGTTTTTATTCGGCCTCATATTTTAAAAACTTTACTCCACCCCTTTTTTCAAAAAGTTTTACAACTCCTGCTCGTAGCAGATATACCTAATAAAAAAGTAATTTATATAAAGCGCAAAATACTTTAATGTTAAAGGGTTTTCAAATAATACGCCAATATTGAAACTTGTTTTCATATTGGATTAGTAGGTGTACCACAATATTGCAATAACGACGGTGGTCGTGAAAATATATGACGGAATTGAACCGAAGCGCGCATTCGCAGTTATGTTAGTATACTTGTAAATTTCTCGCCAATCCTCTTAAATGCACTAAGATATAGGTAATCTATAAAAAGATACAACTATATAGCATGGAATAGTGTGGAATGCGTTGAGGATTACTTCTGTTTTGCAAATGGTAACCCAAGGTAAAACAGATTGTTATTGAAATGTTTATCCATAACATTAAAGTATGTACGAAGTGGTCATATGCATTGTTCATTAAATGAATCCGCGTTCATGTTTTAGCAATTCAATATTTTATTTTGCAACTTTTCTAAAAGTTCGTTTGAAGATAGCTTTTCTCAGAAAAAAGTATAATTTTATAACAAACGTAACTTTTGTCTGTAATGATTGCGTGAAATGTTTTCATTTGAAATATGTATACAACGTAAGAAGAATACTTTGAAAAAATACTTAATAATGAGTGTTTAATACAAAAAGACGTAAAATTTTCATATTTATATCACTGAAAATATTGATGCGACTAAAGCTGCCTATATTAAATTGTGGAATATTTTTTTACACAAAAATACAATATAAACTAAATGGCTTTTATAAAGAATTCCAAAGTAATAAATATTTCAACAAAATATTGACGAAACGTTCATATTTAACAAATAACACGTTTTAATAAAGTGGAAATATCAGTAGACAGTAAGTAATATACGAGTATATGTTTAGCATGTGTTAATATTGTTCATGTTTATATATGTGTGCCCAGAAGGGAAACTACACTATATCAGAAATGGTACGAGTACTTTTGCATTATGACTGTTTAAAGTTGTTTTGGTGTTGCTTCCCTCGGATAATATATAACAGAGTAAAATATTCTTTTCGTTATCTTCTTTTCTATTATAGTAGGGTTAATTGAGTATATTACTAGAAAAAGAATCATAAGATTATACTACGCTATGTCCATATCGCAATTTTTCAAAAAATTTACAAATTCTTCATTATTCAAAGTGACACAATTTCAAACACAATATTTAATTTTTTTCGTTCGACCGTGTCCGTTTTGAAACAAAGCATATGAATCTTCACAATATGAAGATTGTTTTGACAGTCTTTTGCTCAATTAAACAATTGTTAGTTATTACCTCAACCAGTCTGGTCCATGTCCTAATTTCATATGCACATGAAAAACCTATATAATTTTTGCCAGCTACGTGATTTAAACCCTAAACTCTAAGCTCGTAAGTCTGATGCACTATCCACTCACCTACGAGAGCAACAAATTTAAAAATATTTTTCTCCCCTCATAAGATCAAAATAAACATGAAAACTGTGTCGAGAAATTCAAGTCGATAACCATCACTTAAAAATAACAAACGCAAATTAAACGCTAAATAAATTGTGTTATTAATATAATTTTAGCAAAATTTTCGAATGATTCAAAGCTTTTTTCTCATTTAAATAACAGGTATATGTATTAAAATTATATTATTGGCACAAATGTTCACACATTAGTATAAATTACAAAATGAACTGAGATTTATTTCTACGAATAACAACCATATATCAAATCGTCTTTCTTAAGCTTTCTAAAGCGGGTAATGCAACAAAATAAAATATGTTTTCATTTTGTAATTTAGAATAGGACACGAGGTGTCTGATATCTTAGTGTCATGCCAAAAAATCGGCACAGCATAATACCCACGCAATAGTAATTAATGGATTTTAAAAAGTCAATAAATCAAGCGGATTTAACATTTTTTTTTTGAAAACTTTCATATCTTCACGATTGAATTGTACACACATGTATTCCAATATAGATAGCCATTAATTTTGTACAAAAACAAGTTGTTAAAAAATTCTTTTACGCGACATTAATTTAATCGAGTATACTCGTATATAATATAATATATTGAGATAAATTCATATAACTATTGTTATAATTTGTAAATAGCAACAAAAATAAATATTATATTATATTTCCTTATATCGAATCCTTTGTTGCTTAAATGTTATAAATATAAATATTGAAACATTTTTTTTAAAATTTAAATGACTTAATTTTAATAAAAGAACCATATTTTTCAAATATTAATATTTAAATCACGGTGACTTTCTATATGAAAACATTATTCAATTTTTTTATAAAAACAAGAAATATTTTACAGGAAAATACAAGCAATTTACTTAAAACAATTCAATCCTTTATTAAAATCGATACTTTAGTTTGTATATGAGCTGAATTTAATCTATTATATTTTTGTACTTGGGAAGTAAACTATACTATGTCAATTTTTGGCAAATTTGCGATATCAACATAGTGTAGTATATCTTGCGACACTCTTTCCAGTGATATACTCGATTATGTTGTAACCCTAGTATAGAAAAAATATAACGTAAGGAATTACATTGTGTAATATAATATTTATATTATCCGAGGGGAACAGCTTTAGTAAAAAACTGCTATTTATAGTTTTTCTTCCAAGTTCAGATTTGAATGTATTATTTTTTTAGAAAGATTAATAAACTAAATTATTAATTTTAATAATAAAATCATGTATCAATAATATTATAATGAAAAAAGCTAAAACATAGTTTCCATATTGTAAAATATTAAATAATATTTGATAAATACTACCAAACATAATATTGTAAACAAATATAACAATTTACTGAAATGGTACTCGTAGTTATATGTGTGTAATTTTAATATAATAAAATAAACTTTTTTACTAATTAAATACAAATTCTATTGAGACATTATTTTAAAATGTCAATATTAATACTGATTGTGTATTATATCATTCATGGCAAGAATTGATACAGTCTTGTAAGTATTTCGAAAATTCATGTTCAACACCTGTAGAAATATTTAGGTCAATTGTACTAAAAAGACATTACGATACAGCTACTCACTCAATGAAAATATATTATTAAAACGTATTACCTAATTAATATCTTTTTGTATAAATATAGCAAACTGTCAATTTAAATAAACATATGTGGTAGTCTATTGCTTTAAGTATTACAATTTCTACCTCGCCTTTCATTTTTTACAAATTTAATAGTACTAACTAAACAATTTGAAAAAAGACAGCAATATAATTTGTATGTTTTTACTTAAAACACTAAATTTTTCAACGTTTATCATTTGGAAGAGATTTATATAATATGTCACCGTCCACGTAAAAGTCACCAATCCTAAAAATGTCATTTTTAGATATCGCAATTTGAATGTTTGGAGATGAAGAAAAAATCAGATTTTAATGTTTTAAAAGGTTTTATCTACTTTAAATCGTATTTTTTTAATATTTTTAATACATTATTTATATTATTTTTAGTTTTTGAAGCTAATTAATACATGTAGAAGGTTTTGAAGGAGGCAAAGAGAGTAAAAAGTATAAGTAATAATTAAGAAAAAATGGTAAACAATAAGTTTTATTGAATGAAATAGTTATTTTATCATATTTATTTTTTATCACATATATATATATATAATAAAAAATAATATATATCTTACGTAT
>JAPMAE010005783.1:2712-12903 GCA_036584705.1 Rhyacophila sp. 25_7
TAGTTGAAGGGACATATCGATCGTCCAGTTGATTAGTTAGAGAGCTCCAAAAAATGACATTGTAGTTAAATGTGCACTAATATGTAGGGTATCTATTATTTCCAAGCATTGATATGAAACATTTAAGTGCTAAAAAAGTTAAACTTCATTTTTAAATTCGTTTAGAAATAACTTTGCTCTGAAGTTTTTACTATAAACTGATGGACAATAACAACTTTATTTTACTTTAAAAAGTTAAAAAAATGTATTTTTTAAAGCAATAAAAATGAACACAATAATTTCTATTTAACTGTTTTTATTTTTTTCCTAACATCTTTCTATGTAGTAAGACTGGCTGTCTCACGTAGAATTTAGGGAGAGAATGGGACAAATACTAATACGGGACTGAGTAGTACAATACGGTGACAGTCCCGTATATACGGGACGTATGGCAACCCTGGTTATGTGTAAAATGTTGCATTCTATCTATTTTAGTACTCAGATTTTTCCAATATGCCATAAAAAAAATATACTGATACAGATAAACCAGTAAAAAAATAACCGACATTTAAATATTCTGTAATTTATTACTAGGATATTTTTAAATATCTTATTAATGACCCAGACATTGGATCTAGCGTTATTGTTGTATGACTTGTTATTCTAAGTTTTATCATCTATCAATAATATTTTATTTATGGTGAATATTGCTTTTGTTAATATCCCACTGGTTATTTTAAAATGTCTGACCAATGATCTGGACGATCGATATATTGTTCTACTTAGCAGAACTCTATTACAATACAATTTTATTTAACTGTATACTGTTAATAATCAACGATTTATTAATTATTTGTATAGTTATGTTTTATAAAAAACATACTTTTAAAGTCACTAATTTGTTCATGCTAAGGTCAAAACGACTTGTGGACATATGGATATATTAAAACTATTCATTCTATTTTTGATTAGAACAACCTTGTGTTTTTATTTATGTATTTTTGCACCCATTCCAAATACCAAATTATGAATCATTTGTGCAAACTTGAATAAATCGTCTAAAGTTATATATTCAATATTTTATATCTTAAAAAATACTTCACGATATTACGGGTATGTTTCTAGTAATATTTAAAACATTATTAGATGATAACATTCATTTTTTAGTTTTTTGAAACATTATATCCAAATTTAAAGTGAAAATGAAATGAAATCATTTGATGTATACTATGATTATTTTAGAAATATGCGCGGTGAACGATCCCGATTTTTTTTATTACTCAAGTATTTGATTCCATAGTAAGTCATTGTATGGTAACGGTTTCATTATATCTTTATTATTGTATGAGATTTTATAAACACTTAACTGTCCTAGTTACGAGTCCTGGTTACAAAAAAGTATTATGTTTATTAAAAAAAAGGTTGTATCTTGGCTTAGAAATCAACGAAAAGAAAACTAATGTGATGCATAACCTTACCTGTCCTGATTCAGTTTTCTTCATGAACAGTAGCGGAATGAAAATGGCGAGTATCGATAGGTTTAAATACTTAGGGTGCACATTACGGGAGAACACTTCGCATAGAAAGCTCATTATTCGAATGAAATGTGCCGTAGCAACCTTCAAATCCATGTGATATGTCCGGAACTGGCAGCTATACTAGAGGTACAAAGAAATGAAGTATTGAGAGAACGGACTATAAAGGAATTTCATCATATATAGAATGAAACTGAAATGTTGGAGTTAGCTTAACTGTGTCGTATACCAACCTGACATGCCTCTTCTTTAACCCAACCGGATTCCATTGTCCTGGAAGGCTTTTGAATACCATCTATAGGGTGTATTTGGAGGAGTTACAAGATACCGGCATGACATGGGAAGATGCAATAAGATTGACCGGCGACAGGGACTCGTTGAGAAAATATATGCTATCCGTTTAACGTATGCTTCGGTTATTTGGTTGAGGCGTAACACCGTTGAAGAACGCAAATATATTACTTAACGAAACTACCGCTGCATATTATTAAAAACCGGATAATATTAGAAGAAATTAGTGTTACATTTAATTTTTATTGTTTGTAGAATGATGATTATTTCAATTTAAATAATAAATATTAATACATGATACAAATATATTATAGTAGAAAATAATGATATTGTTCCACGTACATCTTTTTTTGCATGCAGATATCTTTACATCTTACAAAATACCTCTTTACTATGTTTCTAGTATAATCTAATTCAATTTAAATAAAAGTCAGTAACACTTTTAGTAAATACGTGATATTCTTTTTTTAAAAACATGTCTTCAATGACCTCCCAAACTACTTGAAATGCAATGTCCGTTGTATTTAATGCAATCCTTACGCTTGTTTTATTTGTATAAAATTTGTAAGATTTCCACGTAAAATTTTCAATTCGTAACAGGATTTTAAATGAAAACTAATTTGAATAGATTACTTCTTAATGTCCATAATAAATAAGTAACACAAATTAAATCATATATTAGATGTGTGTCATTAATTTATTTGGCGTGATGATTAACAAAATACAAGTTAAAAAAATATACTTCCTTACTTTTTCTGTCCCAGACATAATGCTACAATCCGTACATTTCAAACCAAAAATAGAACCTAATGATATATTTTTTAAGATATATAAAATGTTTCTCTATAACGACATAGTTTTAACTATCATATTATAGTCATATCTCTGCGTTTTAATATTGAAAATCAAGAGAAAAAAAAAAAAATTGTCTAGCAAACTACATTTTAAGATGTGCGAATTAACTCGTTCCTGGGACTTAACCAGTTAATAGTCAATATTACAACACAGTTAACAATTTTTGTATGAGAAAGACCAAGAATGTATATCACTATGTTATTTGTGACTAAACAACACAGAACGCTTCGTGCATAAACAAGAGGATATAAACTTTTTAAATATCGTATATTCAGTGAAACAAATAACTTTACTGATTATATACATACCTGATATGTTCATTTTTGTTATGTTAAATATAATATTATAGATGTATGGAAAAAATGCATTTTCATATATTTCAGACACCTACGCAACTTTTTATTTGAATTAAGTTGATTGATTTTATTCGGCAAAACAGCTTTCAAAATTACATATGAACTATTTTTTGCATATTTTTTGGAAAGCACAGATACTGGGCTACATATATTTGTACATATAATAACCGTTACTAATTAAAATTTTACTGTAATCTATCAACGAAATTGGCAGTAAGTTTATTTGTAAATCGCAAGTATATAAGTAATGGCGAACCTTTTTCGAATGTCGAACAGAACTAAATACTATATTTTAAAACTTTAAATGGCGAATCAAATATATATTTTAATTATTAAGAAATAATATTAATAAATACGTTTTCTAGACTGAAAATTCTTGGTGGAATTTATTGATTTATTTATATATTTACTAGCTGAAACCCGGCAAGCGTTGCTACGCCGCAACGAGTTGTAATGTAGCTCTTATGTACTTTGCTTTATTCAGCTTTTTATAACATCAATCGTCCATTTGCTGAATGCCATGGTTTATTTATTTCCAAAACAATGCATTTATAAATATCCAGTCTTCTGTTTCGATTTTTATAATCCGGATGGCGAGTATTAAATAGCATTTCATACTTATTATATTCATAAATTATTACTTTAGTTGAGAATGCGACATATAAACTTGCCGTCTTCCATTTTAAAACGATCTGTCAAATCCATAGACTAATATGAAATTATTTTTTGACGCTTGTCGATTATAATAATCCAATTCATTGCTATACAAAACACAGCCGTCACTACAGCTTGTTAAATAGTATGGCAAACTTGTACACAGATGATTTTTTTATTTATTGTAAATATTGAAATGTATATATTGTACATTAACTTTATCGAACCAGAAACCACCTCGTATATATAAATAAGAGTTCAGCAAAGTTTCATCGCAATTCGATTACTAACAAAAAAGACTATTCGGAACATAGCCACAGACATTCATTTATATATATAGATTTGGTCATTATATTGAAATAGTAACACTCGTTTTATAAAAATCTATCGTTGAAATAAAATCAATCATTAGTCTCTTCTATTACAACATTTTACAATGTTATTAATACGAAAATAAGCGTCCTTGTAAATGAGTGGGTAGCGCATTTGAATCAAGACCTGAAGGTCTAGATTTCAAATCCCAAAGCTGGCAAAAAGTGTAGAGACTCTTTTCATGTAAATTTTAACCTAGGACAGATACCAAATTGGATGAGTTAATACCCGACAATTATTATTCGTAAAAAAAATTCACACTGTATAGATGCGGAGATCCATATTTTTCATTTCGGAGTGAATATGGCAAAAATTAAAAAATATATTAATATATATAAAAAATAATATCATTATTATACATAAAAACGTGAGTTATTTTTAATTATATTGGATTAACATAATAAGTATACACATTTCACAAAAACATAATAACTATTAATTATATAAACATGAAAATAATTAGTATTTTCGAAGTATTTATATTGACAATCGTAAGTTAATTTCAGACGTCTCGTTGATGCATGCTCATGCATTACATCAATAAATTATCACGTTTATTATATTATATTATTATAATGCAAGCATACTACACATCTGCTGGAAGCAAGTAAAATAAATATATAATCCGATTTTTTTAAAATAATTACGTTAGAATATTGGGTCACTCAGTGACTCACGGGTCATGGGTTCACCATCACTGATATATGCAATCGATAACGTTAGCTAAATACATAATAACTAAAGCTAAATTTATTATGTTTGATGCAATGAATGAAACTCTAAAACAATTACTTACTTGATATTACTAAAACGTGTTTTTTTCGAAACTCAAAAAATCGTATTGAAGTTTTAAATAGACACGATTGGGCAAAATCCTTTGTAGACAATACAGCATTTTCTGTGTGAGCGAAGTCAAGATACTAGTAAATAAATTAAATTTGGTCACGGCCGTCAAAACCTTTTCCGTTTTTAATGATACGGTATAAGTGATCAAGCTTGTCATTGTAAAATAATTAATTAATAAAGGTCACATATTGGTATATGATATAACTTTCTCTATGTAAATGTGAAAATTAACTGATAGATTTACGAGTACACAATTTTCAAACATGTCTCATTTTTAAAATAGGAAAATACAGTTTTCAACAAAATTATCTTGGAAGTTGATTAAAAACATAGTAATATTAGGAATATAATAAAACGATGAATGTCGAAATTAATAATGTCATTACTTTATTAATTTCGACTAATTTATATACAGTGAAACTCCGTTCTCACGTGTCCGAAATTCGCGTCTTTCCACTATTTGGGCGCATTTTTTACAGTCACGTCTCATTTTGGAATATTTTGTACCAACATTTACGTTTCTATTTCGCGCAATTTGCGTCTGAAATATTAAAAATTAATTCAATTTATAAACATATTTAATTAAAAGCGCGAAGATTTATAATATTTGAAATGAATATTGGGATCAATGTTACACAAGTTGTGTAACACTACGTGATTGGTGAATAATTGTGTGTTAAGAGTACTACAGCTAGTTTGGCTACAATAATAAAAAAAACCTTTCAAAATTATATGGACCTTGACTTTAATTCGATGACATCTGAAGTTGTGGATATCGATGACATAGTGGACAGTCATATCCACGAAACTTGTTCGATGAAGAACTATATGGTGAAGAATAGGTAAATTTAATCCATCCAATCCAACAAAAGAAGATGCTACAAGGCATATTGAAGGCATTAAAAACATTTTTACTAGCATTGAAGACGTACAAGACGAAACTTTCCAATCGATTTATAAGATTGAAAGAGCTTCAAACTAATCCAAAATTATCTACCAAAGCGGTTTAAATAATTTTATAAATAAAAAATATTTTGTTTTATTTTACTAATAATTTTGTTTTAAGCCGGCGATCTACGTTTTCCCTCTAATTATGTTTTTTGATTCATTTAAGTTAGAACGAAATTTTACTATGGTAATTATGTATTCCATGTGCGTCACAAAATAACTCATATAAAATTTCCATAGTTTGAAATTCTGAACTAATATGTTTTTACGAATAATAGTTGGTAATTATTAAAGCCAACCATTTTGGGTGGATGTCTTGGTTATATGGGATCTTCCACAAACAGCGTTCCTTTTTTCCTTAAGTTTTTTTTACCATCTCCCTCTCCATGTAACACTATGTTGACATTCAGTTTGCAGACTGCCTCTCTCCCTACTCTCAAAGGTTACGTAAATTGTCACATTAAATAGGAATGAAATTTAAGAGATTAAAAAAAAGTTTTACATAACAATAAAAATTAACCCAACCTCCCCCTTGTAACATTATGTAGACGTTCGTGGTCACCCCTCTTTCTACCTCAAGAGCATTGCGTAATTTATGGACGACCCCTAAATACAAATGAATAAACATTTGAAAAATTTATTATTATCATGTCTTAAATTGAAAACTAATTATAAGATAACACAAATAACTAAACACCTAAGAATGAATAATCCAGGGCTGTGGAGTCAGTTCAAAATCTACCGACTCCGACTCCTTCGTTATTTTTCGGATATATATGTTAGTCATCATGTTTAAGCTGTAAATAAATAACTGATCAAATATCTGCAAGCGTATATTTCCTAAATTTATTTCTCTGTTTTAAATTGTATAGATGTACCGAATTATTTTCATTAATTATATTGAAAGTATACCTTATCCTCTTACGCGACTGTTTGGTCTTAAAACTGACGCGTAATGAAAATGGCGTAAAAAACAAACTAAATTTAACCGTAGATTACATACTACATAGAGATACTTAAGTTCTTATAACTTAGGCCGCCTGCAAACGAAGCTACTCAAAAGGAACTGATCACTGACGCAAATCGCAAACTTGGACTGGTAAGTCTGCAGTATCCCATTCATTACAAAGATTCTGACCCATTGCGGACTATTTGGTAATTTTCGTTAGTGATCGAATTGATGATTTAGTATATATGAATGTTATTAGCATCATGATCGAACTAATTCGTATTTATAATGATGTACTCAGTGACAGTGCCTCTATTGTTTAAAACAAATATACAATGTTTTGTTATGACTATAATAAATAATGTGGTTGTCGTATTAGGAACTGACTAGCTCTAATATGTACATTTATATCATTAGCAACCAGCTGTTTGTTACTAAGGAATAAATGTGAAAGCATATAGTTTTTTTTAATAAATGTATTGAAAACTGTGATTGATTTTTGTTATCGATTAAGACCTTGAACTGCTCTTACGAAACTTTTTACTTTTAGAAAAAAATGAAACGGAACAATCAACAGGATAATAAATCTTGCACCAAAAAAAGTATCGATTTTAAATTACACACCCAGTCGGCAAAATCAAAATGCATTCAAGTTAGTTGTAAGAACGAATTGAAATTATTCGATTAAGAGTAAAGGCATGATATACTTTGAGTTTTTAATTATTTGTTTTAATATGGTAACTATTCTAGACAACACTTTGTAAAAAAAAAAAATTATAAATATAAAATAATACTATTTCTTTAAAAGGCAGCCATTATAATGAAAAAAAAAACAACACGATAGTTAACAAACTTTTTTAAAGTCTATGATATTGTTAAAATATACTATTGTCTGCAATCTATAAACATATAATATTATCAAACTGGTGTATAAAACGGCGTCATTGTTCCAGAATAAAATATTTTTTATGATTCTATTAGACTATGTCCATAACAACTCTAAATTGGAAAGCAATGAATTTGTTAATATATGCTCGATTATATATCGATTCATTTTTAAATAAATCTTTCATTTTTCAATTTTAGAACGACCCGTAAAAATATAATGAAAATAAGATTTGTGGACTTGCTCCCGCATGTTTATTCAACTTTAGTCGACCGAATCCATATTTTATATGAAAATTAAGATTTTTATGAAGTATATTCGTATGTAATCTATCTACACATTTTTTACACGGTAGTTTCTGGAACATATCCAATGTCTAAAAAGAGGGTATTTATGTGTATATATATATATATATATACAAAAAATTGCAAGCTCCAAAAACTATTTTATATACATATTTGTAATTCGTATAACATAATTTATTTATTTGTAAACACTTACAAGAATATTTATTTTGAATGCCAAATCTACCCACTAAAAATATGACACCTGAAAAAGGTGTATTTATTATTATTCATATATTTGACATTTTTTTCCATTGCAATTACTCTAAACATGCAAGGACGACTTATTTAGTATATTGCCACCTTTTATATTGAATAAAACAGTGAACGCTTACAGAAATTAGATTGTCCACGGTGTAGTTGACGTTTTATCAACAAACATACGTTGAATTTTATTCACAAGCTTTAACAGTTCAACAAATGACAGTAACAAACTATCTCTCAATGATGTCAAAACTTGCTAAGTATAAAAAATCTAACTGTTACTTTCAGCTTCCGCTTTGAGGCAGTTGTTGATAATTCTATAATATCAAACATGCTCCACAGAAATTAGTTTGTATAATATAATAATTATCGACATTGAATAATTAACCTTTTCTTTGCTAGGCATAAATAATATCAACCATAATTTCTCAGCAAGCTGTGAATTTTTAAGCATACATAGAACCTTAATATTTCTTTTAAAAATATTTCTTTGTTATCATTATGTTCTTAGTGAGCTTATTTTTGCGTTTTCATATTTAAAATCATCCAAAATATTCAACTCTGTCTAGATAACTACGTTTCAAGTACTTTTACTCGTTTCCGGCACTTAATTGGTTAAAGAAATGATTAAATTTGTCCAACAATACTTGCTATAAGCTCACTTTCAATGCAATAAGACAACATGTAAATTATGAGATGCAGCTGAGGCTTCGTGTTTCACAACCTAAATATTCGTAGACCAGTCAACAGAAAACAAGTCTTGACCATGAGCCTATGGTATTTGTTCTATTTGTCAAAATATTTAACTACACAAAATAAACTTTTATAATTTTCTAAGCCTTGAGTTCTCTCTCTTTTTCTCTAAGTTGCTTTGTACGACAAAACTTTGAGAAAAAGTGACAAATATTGGATCTAGACAACGTTTAATCAACGACATCATTCATACAGTATTAACGATGAGATTATCATTGTTAGCAAGCCTTTGGTATTTGTCATAGATGCTTACAGTAAACCTAAAACATTGATTAAAATCTGCAATCGAAAAATTAGAGTACATATACGTTAATTGCTAGCACAGTTTTGGATAAAATACATTCTTAATAATTTTCTTTCTAATGTAGGAAATATATAAAATAAAAACATTTTTTTACTACTAAATATAACTTAGCGTAGTTTTTGTATTTTATACACGTCTGATAAACTACTTAAGAAAATTTTGAAATCGTATCTTTAGCTACTACAAATGTCTATAAATAGAATAATAGAATATACAAAAAGACAAAAATATATTTTACGACAGTTCCCAAAGAACTGCATAATTATCATATTCTTAGTAAAATACTATATAAGATATTTGAAATGACGAAGAATGTTTCCCTACGTATAAAAATTGTAAAGTACATTCAGTGCTAATGTTTAAATATTAGAATTTACGGTTATCATTTTTTTTCAATAGACACGAATAGTGGTGGGCTTGAGGGAGCTTGCGCAAACTCTTTGTAAATTTGATATGATCGGGAGAACCTCTTGTTACATTAACAAAACATTTTAATACATGTTAAATCAAATTTTTGCATCACGAAAACTGAATCACTAAATAGTTTAAAAGTATTATCAAGCATAAGACTTCTTTGCCAATTTCTTTCAGACTCAAGACTCTCGTAAATTGCATATATACAGCTTGCTTCCAGATGTGTTCAAAACATTTTTATAGCGATTGTTGTTTTTACTTAATACGTGTCCATGTTTCCTTTTGCTGTAATTGTGAACAGTTTTGCTAAGAACTGTACATAATATTTAATACTTAGTACCATCATTAAGTTTACTAAGTGGCACATAATTTTTAATCTAGGATCTTTCATTTAATGTGGACGACGTGTATTTTATATATACAGTAAAACCTCAATATAACGGACCTCGGATATAACGGACAAAAAATCCGGTCAAATGTAAAAAAATTAAAAACGTCCTG
>JAPMAE010005786.1:0-11466 GCA_036584705.1 Rhyacophila sp. 25_7
TAAGTCTTTTTTGAAATTCCGATCAGAATAATTCCGTTCCGTTAAATGAAGAACCAAGAGGATCGGACGACTAGTAGATCGCGACCGAAGTCCTGGCGATCTTTGAAATAATTAACTAATAGTGTTCCAGAATATATACTGTTAAAATCCAAAATATTCGTTGTATCCCACGTGTAAAATCCATATAAAATCTAAGCACCTAGTAATTTACGAGTATATCAGGAATATACTGCCAGTAAGCCAACGAGAAAATCGCTTAATTTCTTAATTATTGGTTCGTGGTGTTCCCGAAAAGGGGGGATTTTCATTATAGAGTTTATGTAATCAAACGTAATATATACTCGTACATATAATACACGTCATTCACAGAAAATAAATGAACACTTTTGAAACGCAAGCTGTAGCACAATATAAGCTATACTTATTAAATTCTTAAACATAGAAATGGATATTAGATACTGAGTTTTACGAAACCATGGACAATTGCGTATTAAGAACAAATGTACACATGTGAAGTACAAAGGAAATCATTAAAAACATCTTTCACAAAAATATATAAAATCAAAGCATTTGGAAGCAATATGTTTCAAACATCGATGCATTGTTAGACGCTTTACAAAAATCAGCTGGGTTTCTTTTATTATTCACCTAAAATAAGTGTATTTTAAGAATAATTAAAAACTTAACTTAAAAAATTGTTTCGTGGTAAGTACTTATAAGGCATCTTAAAAGTATTATGCAGTACCTAACGAAAAATTAAATCTTTGCTGAGTGCCGATTTGAGCTGAAATATTGTTTTTTTTTTATGTAATAGTAGATGGCTGACTCGCGTAAAAATAAAGAAGGGTCACGCCAGCCACACTGAGTAGTAATACAATGAAAAATAAATTCATAATACATTTCAATTTGTCTTATTTAAGATGCGTTTCAAACGGATTCAAGTGCATATTAGTTCAGTAAACTTACTATGATCTTCTTCTTTAATTTTAATTTTCGACTTTTCTCCTCCGTCACTGTTATCGCAGCTGTCTTTTGACCCTCCCGAGCCACCCTTGTTGTCTCGTGCTTTTTTCTGAATTTTTTTCATTTTCGCGCGCTGATTCTGAAACCAGACCTGTAGAACACCACAATAGATCATTAAAAAAAGATTATCATGCTTCTATCGAAATCAATAATATTATTTTTATAGCTTATGCACGTGGATAATTTAACATTTTCGATACCTTCAGAGTCGTTCATTTTATCACAAACTTTACGGTAGCCATATAAACAGTAAACGTCTCAAGAATTTTCGAAAATTTGATCTTTACGTAGCAAAACTTATTTGTATGAATTTCTAGAGCTTTCAGATATTTTAAAAATATTCTTATGCAGAGTACTTTCACCTTTAACTTACGTTAATCGAAATATATTGGTTTACATGATACGATTTTTGTTATGCCTTTTTTGGCTACTCGAGTGCGGCTCTTCTACGAATGTTGTGTTTATTTTTTTTTAAATTTTAATCTTATTGTATTTTAATACAGTTTTCAATAAGCCAGGGTGTTATATCTAAATCAAATAAAGAGCAATTCTTCTCTACTAGACGACTCCAAGGCTATCTCTTGCTAGATTATTAAACCGAAAAACAGGGTTCTTGTAAAGAAATTTGGCTTTCAAAAAAACTCTAAATGGTTTTACTACTGGTATTTGGAATGGGTTTTCCAACCACTGTGTTAGTAAAATCATCAGTGGCAGTTTCAGGAAAATTGGTAGGCGTAATTTTTAAACCGACCATACACATAAAATGAAATCTTCTTAAAACACATAAAGTCACATATTTTCATACATCTTAATCTAAAAATCATTAAATACTTTTTCAACGTCAGTACAATTGTTGGATAATATTTATACATACGTTGTACTCATAGATTTTAAATGTTCTACCTTAAAGTGCTTTTTAAAATATTTTATTTACAATGGCAGGAACTGAAAATACTCTTGTATTGAATTTAATTCAGAAATAATGTATTTTTGTGTTATAGATTTAAATTCTGATGCTTTGGGCACTTGTTAGGAATTTTGTGCCTCGAAAAATACTCTTCTTTGTAGCTCCTCGTGATCTGCCGTTAAAATCATTATTGATCGATGTGAAAATTACCTGAACTATTCTCACGCTCAGTCCCGTGTCCTTCGCCAGTCCTTCTCGTATCTTGCGGCAAGGTTTCGGAGACATCTCAAACGAAGCTTTAAACGCTCGCCTCTGCTGTGTCGTGAGGATTGTGCGTGGTCTCTTCGGACCCCGTCTTCCATCAGCGCATCTTGTTGGTAGTAGTTCGTCGCACGAAAATTCACCTATTTTAAAAGCGTCTATCTTTACTTGTAGTTTAGTTTAAATTAAATTAATGCATAGATCACCAATTATTAATATGATTTCGCATAGCCTAAAAAGCGCAATAAAATGAAAAGAGAAATACATATTTTTTTACTTACAAAGGTTATACCAACTCATACATTAAGACGCTCATTTGTATCTTTTGAGCTGTATTGATTTTTTTTTTTAAATGTGCTACAATAGAGTTATTTAGTTGTGTAATTTTTTAAAGTTCATTCATTTCTAATTTGTATTTAGTCCATTTCCTTTATTATTTTTTTACTATTATATTAATCTTTGGTGGAAATTCACAATATAGTTTTACATGCTTAATTTTCATATTTCATTTAGATTATTTATTTTTTTGTATAATAGCAGTCTTTAAAACATTTAGTTCATAAAAAACACATTGTATGAGAAAAACTATAATTACAGTCCTAAGTTCGCTATCTATACCAGCAAATAATCTCAATACAGCAATATCTACATGTATGCATTAGGAAAATAGATTACTGTCTTTAATTTTAATGATTTTTTACTGTCATCTGCTATAAGTCATAAATGTATAATTTGATTAGACATCATCGCAAACAGACTAAACTAAAGTGAAAAATTCTATAAATATTATTTTATTCTTCCAAAAGTATGTGATGTATTTATTACAAAACTATTTTTTTTTATTATTATTAATGTTTACTGTTAGAATCTTTAATATGAAAATATTTAACACTTTATAAAATTCAAACCGCTTGCGAGTAACAGAATAATTTCCACTCTGTCTCACAGTTACTTTGTTACATAATATATATATATACGACATATAAATAAATATATATATATATTTGATATTACGCTGAAGTGGCGTAAGAATAAAAGAAAAAAATACAATAATGCAGTGAAATTCTTTTGTATTCCCAAAATTTTTGCTCGAGCAGAAATAAAATTGTGAAGGGGGAGAGTAATAACGTTTTATTAACATTCATGCATAGAAATTTAAAACTCTTCAAGACAATATCTCTATTTTCCGTCTACGCGCAAGCCAAGTTTTTTTTTTATTAAATTTTAAGTTGTAGCACGTGTAGAGTCTAACAGTGTACGCAATCAAAAAATATAAATGAAATGTTCATTTTATCTTTTTTTTATTTGAATAAATCATATTAAGTGACATAAATATATATTTCGCATTCAATCGAGATATGAAAACGTATGAACATTGCTTATTTATTAAAAAACTATTTTTATTTCATAGTTTTAATATACAAATCACCATTCCAATAAAGGGAAATTAAAAAGTGTATTTAATATAAATATCAATTAAATAAATACGCCCTCGTCAGGTTAGTAAATAGCGCGTACGCATAGGAAGCGGAAGTCACGGGTTCGAACCCCGTGCTGGTTACAAAAATTTTCAAATGTTTATTCATTTGTTTTTCATTTTTCAAACCCGAAACAATTGAGCTAATAATTGACTATTATTATTTGTAAAAATCTGTCAAACCAATCTTGACATTGTGGAGATCCATATGCTTCGTTTCGGAGCGGATATGGTTCAAAGAAAAAGAAGAAATGCATTTTTGTGCTAACCTGTTTTCCACAGATTATTTATTTTTTATTTAATGATTAACAATTATATATTAGAATACGTGGTATGATGATTATATAATTCAGTTGAGAGCAATCTTCTTTTTTAAATAACAAAATAGGTAAAGTATAGCCAAGCAAATAAACATATTAATAATTTTAAAATCGCGATTGCTTGTCTATACTTTTTTTATTGCTATGGGTTGCTCGTCACTAATCGATATGGATTTTTTATGTGTAGAATAAAAGATAAGATAAGAAGATAATAGAATTAATTCAATAGTTCGATCCATGCTTTCGTTTTAAATACACATAAAAAATATAGCTATTTTTATCAGCTAGGAGATTTGAATTTGTAACCCGCGAACTCAATGTAAAGCATTGTGAATTGAACAATGCATTTAGGTAATTATAATATTTATTTATATTGGAATTCTACAACGTAAGTACAAAATTTGCTTGCTTTTTTTGTATTGTTCGGTATTTGTTGGATCCAAACCCAGGTAAAAATATCGAAACCACCTTATGGAGAGTGGAAATTATTAATTCATATCATACAAGTAGTTCCAATAACCACCTGGTGCCTATGAATGGGAGTATTCTTCTTACTTACAGATTTAGATTACTATTTTTCCAACAATACTCTGAAAAATTATGTGCGAAAACGATTTATTATAATCTTTTTAATGTGAAGTGATTACATCATTGATTGAGAGTGAGTTGCGATTTATTTTACCCCACCATTAAACATTAAATATAATACGAATACATCGCCCAGAGCGCAAGAATTTAAATAAAACAAATAAAAATAAATCACCAGTCATATTAAATATTACAAACATATACGAAACATTAATTGAAATCTCACGATTTATCGAAGACGAAAACGCAGAGCGTATGTACAGACTTGTATAATATACGTAGATAGATGTTAAGTTACGAGACATTAAAAGTAGAGGCGTAGTGAGGTTATGGTCAATATGGCCGCGGTTAATTGGTATTTCTGAGCGAACTACGGAATGCATTATGACTATTTATGAAAATGGTTTAGTCATAGAAATAATGATAAAAAAACTACTTTGAACTCACTTACCTAATAACATTTTTCCAAAAAACGGAGTTTTAGTAAATTAAAAAATTGTAAAAAAATATTTATTATCAAAATAAGTCATCCAAATCAATTGATAATTTTGCTCAAAAAAACCTTGCGAAATTAAATTTTGTAAACGTGTGTTATACCGATTTAAAACCTATTCTGTCCTGGCTATTGGGCATTAAAATTCCTCACAATGTCTCTGATAAAAAGGTAAAAGCGATCTCGGTATATTGGCATATTATTTAAATAATATACGGTTAAATAGTATATTTGGATAATTATTTTTATCTACATGTAATCCTTGGCGGAGACCCGTTATAATGAATTCAGATAAATACATTTCAGAAGATGAAGTTGGTCGTTGTTTTAATATTTATAAGCTTTTGGCAATGATAACTATGTTTTGATTAATAAATTGCATTTATTTACAACTTACAGTAAAAAAAATTTAGTGACTGAATCTGTGGAATGACACATATACGTACACCGACATACAATATAATAATAGCATAGATAAAACATGAAACGTGGACATACGTAGAACAAACGATTACATAAAAATCCAATTAACTTTGAATTGAAACTGCGATAAATCAAATAAATCAAATAAACCATTTTATGAAATAAAAACATTAACGATGATTAAAATTTATGTTGTATCTGTATTTCGATCACTCTAATATTAAAATTTCAATGTTTGTAGACGTTTGTTTGGTAAATTTTAAGCTGCTTTTTTGTTTTTTTTTTTTTAATTAAAAACAATAAAACATTCTATCGTAATAATCTGCATTTTGAAATGTTTTTATATTCCTTTCAATTAAGCAATTAAATAAACCAATAACGAAACACAACTTTTGTATGCAATATTTTAACTGTCACTAAAAATGATATAACTATAAACTGAAAAATTTAATAAAATTTCAACTACTAGTGGAGTATGACGCTAGTCGCATATAATTATATGCGTGAATCGTGTATGTAAAGTAATATATGATATAACACCATAATCTGCGACCAGATAAGTACTTCAACGGAAACAGTCTGAAGGCAGACCATAAAAGAGCTAGACTGACTGAATAGGGTAATAATATAAGCAAGCTAAAAATCTGAAAATTCTGGTTAGAGACAGACACTGGTCAATAAAGAAGCAACTTCTTCTTGTGCAGAGAAACAATTCTCTTTATTTTATTTTAATCTGAACTCTTTTAAGTGATAACATATTTTTATTATCAATGAACTTGTATGTCTTCTACGTAACGATGAACGTAGGTGCGTTAAGAGAGAAAGACAAAACAGTTACAATAATATTCGCTTGCAGTTAAAAATACCGTCCTCATAAGTCGCACCTTGCGCGTAGCCCTGAAGCATTTCAACCTCCTTCTCGTAGTCAGGTCTACAGAAGAGCTGACCCTGTTTCACGACGTAGTGATCCCCACGCTGCAATCGGCCTCCGCAGACCACGCAGACAAAGCATCTGACGTGAAAGACTGCATCTTGAGCTCGCATCACCAACTCTTCTGCTGCCACCCGCTCCCCACAACCCAGACATTTCTTGGCATAGAGTCTGGAGCAATACATACTATTAAATATAATCATTCCTTTTTTCTTATAAATAGATTTTTAAACAAAAGTTACCCTTTAACTGTTTACTCAAGCATATCTGGCATCCGATCGTACCAACCATCAAATCTAACAAAGTACAAAAATCCATTTTTATACAGAGACATTCTACTCGTATTCTATTTAACAGATTGTGGACTATAGTTTTATGCTAGTTTGTATTTTTTTATGGACTATTTTAAGATATGATATATTAATTAAATAATTAACTTCAGTAAAGTTGTTTTACTTTTTTCGTTTCAAAGCAAGAATTACGTGCTTATGTAATAATAAAATATCTGTATATGTTTCAGTTATTAAATAAATACTTATAAACGAAAAAATCTCAACCCTAGAATATTTTTTTTTACTATATTATATGTAATTGAAGATTGTTAATATAAGAATTATTCACTAAAATAATTTAGGACGTGTTTAAACGTATTAAAATATTAATTAAATAATTACAAAACTTGAATATATATATATACGTAACTGTATATCTTCTCTGTTCTCATCCACGACTCACCTACGAATATGATATTTCTTTCTACCAGTGAATCCGACATATTTGGTTTTGCTAGCATGCAAACCATATGCTGTCTTGAATGCAAGAATTTGCTATATACGAATACCTTAGCAGTCAGCAATCGATATATACATATCTATTCATTTGATACATTCGACACTTTGGAGTTCATTAGAGAAAAGAATGCAAAATAAGCATGTGAAAAACTTTACAAAGTTTATCAAAACTAGTCGCGGTTACCAAAAAAATGTGAACTTTTTAAAAACTTAAGTCATTTCGCGTGCCATAAGTTGCCGACAGCTAATATAGCATATATTTAAATATCTACTTATTTATATGTAAACTGCGAGGATTAATCTTTATTTTCCACTAAAAAGGTTAGTAGGCATTTTCACGACAATTAAAAAACTCTTGTAAATTATTTTTCTACAATACACGTATACAAGGACGTTTTTTATTCGAAAAATATCGTAATAATAAAAACCTATTTCATAATAAACTCCTACATAATTTTCAAAACTATTTATATATTTTACAGCACGTAAAATATGATGTAACACAAACAGTTTCTAAAAATCAAATATATAGTCCAGGCTTCAGCCGTTTGACTAAATCAATGGACCGACACTTCGCGTGCCTTTAGGTAAAACGAACCACGGCTAGATGAAATGGCATAATCTGTATCCCTCCTCCCTACCTTTCACGTACTAGCAGAATCATTTAGTATATATCTATAAATAAAATAAAAAAACGTCGCAGGTATTTTGATTTCTTTTTGACAATAAATATCACACTATGTATTGAATGATAAAGAACATTAATTGGGTTTTGCTTATTATATGGGCTTAAATAAAAATTATTTTAGAATGAGATGAAAAAATAACACACTTATAAACTATTAATGTGTTTTTAATTTGACCGTAAAACCTATAGGTCTATATTGATGTGAGACTTGGACCTTACGGAGAAACAGAAAAAGGCTATAAACGTATACGAAAATAAAATACTTGGATGAATATTTGGTCAAGTTAAAAAAAACAAAAATTTCAAATCTAATATATCTAAAAGTACTAATGCTAGGCTCTGCGAGAAATGTAACCCCATTATAGTAAATAAATTGAAAACAAGGAGACTCATATGGGTGAGTTATGTTGTAAGGTACGATGAATATATAACTCTCAAGAAAGTGCTAGAAATAACTCCAGTAGGTACTCAGCCTATCGATTGTATCAGAATAATATAGATAACGTAACTAGATGCGGTCAATGTTGAGTGAGAACGACTGGAGAGAAGGAACCAAAGAGAAACCTGAATGTATCGTAGGACGATTTTTAATAATTAATAACTATTAACAACAAAATGTGTATGTATATATCCCGTATTTACATCCATAAAACCGTTACTCTAACGAGACAGTCTGATTAGATTATTTTATTACGTTATTAAAATTATCGCCCAACCTTAGTGCGTCACTACTATTTCAGTTCGCGTTGCACGTGCGACACTGTTCGGCAAAAGCATTCGCTCAGTTAGTTAACGATCTCCTGAGCGAAAGCAACGCGCTACGACAATAAATTAAAAGTATGGCCGGCCTTATTAAAAAAGGGTCTACACTATAATGGATAATAAATTGCATTCCAAGCTGCGACGAGGGATTCGCATGCAGAGAGGAGACGCTATTCTAAAAGTTTTATATTGCGTAACTGTACCTGAATAAATAGGCCACCATCAAATAAATGATTAATATTTACGAGTACTTTGTAATCCTTGTATTTTTTAAAAGTATGCGGTGATCAATGATTACATCTATACCTTTACTGACAATTTGTTCAGTTTATTATCCCTAATATTAATAAAAAAAACACGTGAAATGCAGGGACGAATTAAGATTCTCAGATGCCCTATGCACTAATTAAATTTGATGCTCCCTTACACTTGTAATTCAAAATATTAAGACATCGTTAAACCATAAAATAAAAAAGTCGAAAATCATATATTAAACAGAATGTACAGAAAGAAAGAACTAATATATGTTTCTATATTAATAATTTTCTTCATTTTGTGCACCAGTTAACAAAACCCGTTTCTTCTTGGTTCTTAGGATCTGTTGAAGACAGAAATAACAATAATATTCTTTGAATTGCTATGCGTCTTTTAACACAGTTACACATTTTATAATCATAAGAATTAAACGCATTCAAAATATATAAAAGGTACGTACAACAGCCAGAGCTGAGTGTGCTATTGGAATAGTCATTAAGCAACTTTGAGACTGTTTGAGGCGTTGAGAATTTAAAATCAAGAATTAGGTTATGAATACGCATGCAATTATCACCAGTGACAGTAGGCAACTAAACTAAGAGCTTCTCATGAGCTAGTACCCGTCACTTGCGCTGTTTCAAACACGTCTAGATTTATTAAAAATTTGTAAATTTGTATTCAATTTCCAAGCACAGTCTACTTTATTTTGTAGGATAAACATGATGACACAATAGAGGACACTTTACAGACAGAACTTTTCAATAATTTTGAAAAAAATCTGTGGTACCCCCTTTTCTTTGATGTCTAAGTACGCGCTTACTTTGCTTAGGGGTTAATCCAGCACTGCATAGAATAGATAAACGGATTAAGACTACTACATAGTATCTCAAATAGACAGCCATCAAGTAGCAAATTGCGACTGATATTCTGCAGCCTTTTTTCATTGACGGAACACCAAAATTCTTTCCAGAATTCTGCGGTACGTCAACTAGTAAAAATTTATAGAGTTGTTCAAAAAGTAACTCCAAACTATTTTTGTTGAAAACTGTAATCCGACATAAATACAATGTACATAATTCAGCAAGAAATCAGATTTTAGAATGTGTCCATCCATTTTCACGACCTTGCGCTATCTTGAAATGATGGTACTCGTATATCTACGATTCTTTTACTAGACTCTATGATATACTTATTGCTTGATTAAGCAATTCTTTTGTGGTCACCAAACTTTTTTTGATTTTTGTATTTTTGTGCGAAATGCACAAAAATCTCATTTTAAATGTTTTTTTTTTCTTCACACACACTTGTCAAGGTGCCGAGGAGCATGACTGAACATAAGGGTTATAACAGAATGAGGGAACTACGCGTATTTATATATAACACTTTAAAATTTATACTGAAGGAACTATAGAAGAAACCGCATCGCCTTGAATAGGCAGATAGCACCGGGAGAGAAATAAAGACTGAGTGTCAACACAAGAAGCGAGAAAGATATAAAGACAGTGGAGGCTTAATAGAAGTTGTATTTTCGAATATATCATTACATTATAAACATATTGTTCATTGTATTTAGAGAAAACAAAAAACGAGGTTTTATTTTTTGTAATCAATAATCATATTTTAAATTAGTTGTATATAACGATTGTTTCTCAAATAAATCTTTCGTATATCCATTTTAGGTCAAAACGCTTGGGCAAAAGTTTGTAAAATGTTTTTCAATTCCCATCTCCCTCATAGTTATATATAATATATGAAAAGCTTTGAATGAACTGAAGTTTTAATCTGGCCGGCCTCACATAATATGACTATGAGCTCTTATGCATATTATAATAATCACACAAAACTTTTCCAAACATCAGTCTTTAGAAGAACTTTCATGCGCTTGAGGGCTTAGGTTCATACTTAGGGTTAACAAGTTTTAAAGAAAGAAATATATTATATTCATTTAATATTTTCCTTAATATCAATATGGGATCATTAAATTATTATTTAAATATCAAACGAACTTTGTGGGAAGACCATAAATACTTTAAATGTTTTTTTAATAAGAATAATGAATGATATATGGTAGACCAAGGGTCAATCCGTCTTGAGTAGCGCTTTCTTTTTCTAGAGGAATGATTAGCATTGTCATTTTCACTACATAAGCAATAAAAGAATAATTTTTCAACCAATCAGGACATTTATTTTTCTTCCATTTCACACATCTAATTGCCTCATAGCTACTCTTTCATGACATAAAGTGACGATGCTGAACACTCAACCAATTTGGCCATTCAAGCTCGAATCCGATGAGTTCATTTGGGAGCCTGTGTGAAATTACTCCCTAAAATTGCCACAAATTTGGAAAAGGCTTCAAAATTATTTCCAGTACTCATCGATACCAAGTCTACTTGCCCAATTGGACCCGTATGAAAACGGATCCTGGTAAATAGCTCCATACGAGGCAAAAGCATTAGACATCTTTACTGACCTATCAAGTTCATAAAGTTTGGCAGTGTATTTGCTATGTCCAATCAAAAATTGACTAGTCCACGTCTGCAGGAT
>JAPMAE010005791.1:1231-12897 GCA_036584705.1 Rhyacophila sp. 25_7
TGCAACTTATATAACAATAAGAATGTCTGACTAATTTCATTATTTGAAATATATCAAGGTAAAACTATTTCCAATCAGTCATTTTCTATACATAATGAAGTTAATTGTTTAGGTCGCATAAAACAGATACGAATAAATAAAGGCTTGACTATATTTGGTTAAATAATACATAATTTTTATGTTCGTAAATTTGACAACCGCATAAAGCTAAAAGCATGGTTACTATAGCTGGTAAGAAACGTAAATTGTAAATTTATTCTACAATTTAATAATAATATATTTACTTCTGATTTAATATGGCCATCAGCTTGACCCAAGGAGGTATCTAAAATATTATTCTAAAACAACAATCAAACATAATGTATGACACTATTATGTATAATAGAATGCTATCAATTAGGATTGCCATAATAGAAGGAAGTATGCAAGTCACAGAGACGAATTAGTAACGGATTGTAAACATAAAATGAATTTAAATCTGCAATTGAAGGGCGTTTTTCCAAACTGAACGATTGTTCTTGCAATATATAATATTTAAATATTCATTAAGTAAAAGAGATTTTTCAAGTTACCCATCAATATATAATATTATTTTTGCCATTAGCTTCCGGAAAGTTATATTTGTTAAAAATTAAATTAAAATCGAGGCATGTATTTCTAAAGTGAACATTCTCCACTTCAACAAATTTTTAGCAAATGCCAAAAAACTGTTTACGATGTCTATATTACATAACTTTTTGTTATCTTCATTGTAAATTGTATTTTACATTACAAATTGATATATACGAATAATAACAAAAAAATATGTGACATCAACACCATAAACAGTTTTTTGGCATTTGCTATAAATTTGTTGAAGTGAAACAAGTTCACTTTGGAAATATATGTCACAATTTTAATATAACTTGTAACAAAGATAACTCTTCAGAAGCTAATGGCAGAATTATAATGATATATATTGATTTGTAACATGAGAAATTTCTTTTACTTGATGATTATTTGTAGATATTCCAAAAACAATCGTTTAAAATAGTTCTCGAGAAAAATTCTCATTATGTTATATTATATTTTATGTATTCTATTAATCAGAAGAAAAACTTCGGAGGTTATCGTTTTTGAAATTTTATCCAACACAACATGTGGCATAGATAATTTAAAAATTTAAAAAGAAAAAAAAATAAAAAGATTGTTTTGAGAGTTTTTTACAAGTGAACGTTTCAAACTCACCTGTAAGAAGACCTGTGATTTTTTTCAGCTATACAATTTGCACCTACAACCCTCAAATTGATAAATACTCATAGATGCACTCTCTACTAATTTACAGAGAAATTATCATGAATATATATTGACCTTGTTTCGGTAAAAGGACATAACCCCCAGTTTTTTTAAACGTGCTTTTATTTGAGAATCACAATGTACACTGCTAAGTAAACGTTCTGTCAAAAGTAATTAAGACAAAAATACCAATTAATCATGAAAATTCAGCTTTATATTTTGAAAAAAAAAAACGGTTTACTAAGTTCTATTAGAAGGAAAAGAGCATTAATTGTCAATTTTAATGATTTTTGTTTAATAACTTTCTTAATAATCAGATCAAGAAAATGAAACATTTATTTATTGGCCACCATGCACTTCAAATTTGTGTTAATGTGACTTCGACTAAAAATCATTAAAACATGTTTTTTGGGCCTCCTGTAAAATTTGTTCCGTGAGGGTGATTCTCTTCTACTTAAACACGGTAAATACGTAATGAACGTACAGAACTGTGCCATGAAATAAAATAATTATTTATATACTCGTATATACCTAATTTATCTCTGGTAATCATCGAAGTCGTGGTCCTAATGCCGACCCGTTGACACAGAAATTGTTAATAAGGCAGACACGGTTACTTCATTGACACCCAATGCCGAACATTACCACTGAGAAACCGTTAGTCCGTTCCATTTACATAACCGATATTAATTTATAAGATGTATAAACAATACTTGTTTACACATAGCAGATATATCTAACTGTCAATTCGTCGTTATACTGGCAAAAGGCGTTATGTCGAAAAATGACCGTTTTGACTTAATCATGCAGTTTGGTAGATTTTCGCATGCTCTATGACCTGGTAAAACAAACTTAGCCACATTCATATTAATATTAACATCTTAGTACTTATTAAGTCGATATTTAATGTTTTATTACTGGCAAAAAACATTAAACATTAAAGCATTTCAAAATATATTCTAATTCTGGAAAACAACGTCAACAAGACAGTTCGTTTCGACAGTTTCAGTTGTCCTAACACATTATTGTTAAATGTACTCTATGTAAGAGACGCAAACTTTAAAAATCATTTTTGTTAAACAGTTTTTTTAATAATTAATGCATTTTGCAAGACGAAATGATATCCGTGTCAAATATGAATATGATTTAATGACACAATGTACTCTTGATTACCCAAGCTAATACTGGTAGAAAGGACATAGATAGTTCAAGCAAACAATTTTAAATTTGTTTTGAAATATAATACAGATAACCCTCCTAAAATACGGTAGATAGTTCATTAAAAAATACCGCATTGTTTGAAACAATGTTATAAAAAACTAACAATCAATACAAAATGGAGGGATACGCGCCAAAAACTATATTATTCTAAATTCAACAAACTTATGTAAAACAAAGAAACTTCAGTCAACAAAACATTACTGCTGTCATTTAATTGAAGCTAATTTTATAAAATTTCTTCTTTATCACTGTTCAGCACAATGAGGCAAGAGTGTCTTTTCAGTCGAACGATATCATCACTTTCTAACCCCATTTCTTTGTTAGGATATTTTGCATCTTCCACCCTCTTTAAAAAAATATATTAATGTCTGTTTGCTGGCACTTACAAGCTCGTAGCAAATCTCATTTTATGGAGATATGCGGAATTTTTTAGCTTTGTTATTAGCACATCTTCAAGATTTTTATAAGTGTAAGAAGGTTTCTGGATTTTTATTAACGTGTGAGAATGAGACGATGTTGTAAGTTGCTGTGCTATACAAAAGTTTACGCAGTTTTCTTATCGTCTAAGAGTTAAACCATATTGACGTTGTTTAAGTAATAGGGACTAATCTTCACACAACAAATTTTACAGGAGGCGCAAAAAACGTGTTTTAATGATTTTTAGTCATATTAACATAAACTTTAAGTGAACGATGACAAATGAATTGGTGTTTCATTTTTCTGATATGATAATTAAGAAAGTTATTAAAGAAAAATCATTAAAATTGACGTTTAACGCTTTTTTCCTTTCCAAATAAACTTAGTAAATTGTTATTTTTTCCAAATCTAAAGCTGAGTTTCGATAATAATTTGGCATTTTTGGCTTAACTCCTTTTAAAAGAACGTGTATTTATTTGTGTACATTGTGATTCTCAAATAAAACCACTTTTCAAAAAACTGAAGGTTACGCCCTTTTATCTAGAGTCGATATTGTAAGATTTACAACATTATGGGAGTTACCTATGTTGTATTTATAATGCAGATTATTTTCAATATGCTAAAATAAATTGTTTATGAAGAATTTCTGCAGTCTCAGTTTGTTTTTGTAAATCTATTCACAATTTTTGAATACCAGTATAAATTTTTCAGTCAACGTAGTCCACTGAGTTTCAAAAGAAGTCTTGCAACTGAAATAATTGGTCGTATCTTCTTCCCTCGTACAAATATATGAATCTGCATATCCTTCATTTTCTCTTTGAGTGACAAATGAGATTGAGAGAACACATGCATTCATGCTTAAAACTCCGGACTATCTTTATCACGATAACACTACTTATTTTCAAAGCATTTGTTTTGTTATTGTTTTGAAACTTTATAAGATGCCATGATTTGCTATAATAAAGCAAAACTATCAGTGTGCAAGCGTCAAGTAGGCGGCATTTGGTTTTGGTCAAGTACAGCTGTGAGTTCCAAACATTTCGCATGGAGTTGATGGTTACACAAGCCAGCCTCATTCGAATAGGCGTTAAAAGACCCACCACCGACCCGACCATTTTCACAACTACGATTAGTCGTTTACCTGACCCTTCACAAAAGTAGTGTTTAATGTTTTCTACAGCTTGATTTTCAACTTACTCGTAGCAGAGTTGCATGGGACGGTATCACCAAGTACAGTATGCTGAAGTTGGGTAAAGAGGAGAAAGAATAATTTACAGTCTAACTCGTTACTCAGTTTTTTACATATACATAGAATACAACTTAACAAATTTTGTTTCTTGCACATTTGAAATTCCATCTCTAGCGTTTGACATTATTTAATTTACCTCGTTTTACAGAATGACACTCATTTTACAAAAATAAATAACTTTTCGTTAAACAGAAAGCAAATAGCTGTTTTCCAACTAGATGGAGTGGTTTTTAGACAAAATTTAAAACAGCGACTGTTTACCGTTCATTCGTTTTCATCTAAACTGGATTGATAACGGACCTGGTTGCGTGCATACATATATGTGCAAAAACAAAATGGTACAACTCGGCAATAAAATTTAAATTTAAATGAAATTAATTAGCATTTTCATTGTGGAATAAATCATAACCTTTGGTCTTGAAGGCTTCACAAAAAATGCATTCGTAAATATGCTTGAAAATATTATATTGCTTGTAAGACGTTAGCGCAGTGGTTCACAACCAGTATGCCATGAAACAACGATATGCTGCCAATAAATGAAGAAAAAGCTCGCTTAATATCTAAATCGGGGACACCAAAATTTTAGAGGAATGCGCCAGATTGAAATTTTAAAAAAACATGGAGTAGCGGATGAAAAATATTTTTTTGCAATCCTATTGGAATATTAATTTACATTGCATGTATAAATAAATATAAGGACCCGATGAAAATCTTTGGAAGGTTATATCCAGCCCATGGGGCGTAGTTTGGTGACCGCTGATTTGAAGTTTTAGTTTGCGATGTTCAGAAAAGGAGTAATTTAGTATTTATGTCAACCGATAGAACACTTGAATGAATTAAAGAACTACGAAGTAAATGATCGTACAATGTTAAAAATTACGTAATGTTCATTGTAAAACGTGCAAAATTAGGATAAAAAGAGTAAAAGAGTGCATGCATGAAGTGTGAAGGATAATTTTTGAAAACATCGCTTACAAAAATGTTGCGATTAAAAATTTTAGATGCCATGTATATTATTTCAAACATTAACGTTTTACGCATTTCTTGCTTTTAGTTGTCAAAATTTGGCTTCATTTCTTTTCTTATGTACCCAAAATTAATAATTCCCATCGACTTAATTCGTGAATCCCGTTTATTCGTAATAAACTGCCGGTTAATTCAGAAAATCGCGATGATTCGTATAAAAATAATGCATTTTGATCCTCTTGTTTATTTGTAAAGATTTTTCTTTTCGTGCTACCTAAATGTCTTATTATTCGTAATTTTCTAGGTAAAGAATCTCGTTTATCTGTATAGAATGATGCACTTCTTACTTTCCGACACAACAACTTCTGTAAATTCGGTTTGCTAACATTTTTATTTCTCTTGGATTGTGACCCTTGTCAATGTGATTTAGCTCTGTTATAATCGAAATTTTAATTTAAAATATACCGAGTTTTTTTTCTTAAATTTTACATTTAACGTTTTAATGTGTAATTTTATTTACATTTATGTATTTCATGTTTTTTAATAAATCTCGTTAACTAGAAATTTTCTGATTTTTACCCCGCTTATTTGAAAATCCGAATAATTTGTAATTAGCCCAAGATCCTTTGGCACTACAAATTATCGGGATTATATTGTACTTATAACGTCTATAAATGAGATTGTAGTCAGGCCATAGTATGATCTGAAAATATTATTTTTTCTAAATTTATTGAACGGGTCGGGTCATCTAAGTGAAATTGAACAATAATCTCACATGAGCCTGTCCAAAGCCTCTCCGATCTCTAGAGAAATCTGTGTTATTATTTCAATTAAATGTAATTTTTAACATTTGCGGCATTTAATGAGGCGCAATTTCGCGCAAAATCCAAAAAGTGATTCACGAAATAGGACGATCGGGTTAATGGAGTCATCATCATACTAGATTGGTTGACGAGGTGAACTGTTCACATATTTTTTCTTTGAATTTTAACCTCTACACTAATGTGCAAGGTGATACCCGGAGCATATCAGAGAAAATACGAGGCCCGGGGCAACTAATAAACATGCGTATACACGTGGGGGATGGCCCAACAGAACGGCGAAGAGAGACAACAGCGTACTACTATTTTTGTGTTATTTTCGTATTCTTAAGTGCTGCATAAAAAACTTATTGGTGGAAAGCCAAGAAATGCCAAATATAATATTAAAATTTGCATTTTATTGGCCTAAAAATCAATGCAAATATATTTGAAATGCACTTAAAAGTTTTGAAGAATAAATTGAAAAAATATAAAAACACTCTCTTATTTTTTATTTAAATATTTAAGTCTTTTGTTTAGAATAACTAACTGTTCAAAATTGTTCAATAGAATGATCTTTTTTATGAAACTTATTTGCATTGTACTAAAATAAACCTGTCGATAATTTATTGTGATTTATTTTTCTTAAAATATTATTGAAACGGTGAACTAATGATTAATAGAATGGAATTAATATCGTTATTTATTCTACATACTGATTTCAATAGTTATAGCATATATTTTTTCGGAATTTTAAGTGATAACAAATTCGTTTAGTCCTGCATAAATGTTAGTTTGTAGTATTCTTAGAAAGAAGATTATTATTTTTACTTTTAAACAACTGTCCACAGTATATGTCTGTACCTGGGAGGCAAATAAACTACACAATATCAATTGATGGTAAATTGAGATATTGATTTAGTGTAGAATATCTTGCAATGCTCTTTCCAGTGATATGCTTAATTACGCTGTAACCCTATTAGAAAATAATATAGCGAAAGAAATACAACACTATGTTATATACTAGTATTATCCGAGAGAAGTAATACCAAAACGGCTTTGAATAGCCATAGTGAAAAAGAGCAATTTTTTATATAGTATAGTTCCCCTCTTAGGTAAAAGTATCTATAATTCACGTCGTTGACAAAAAAAAAAAATAAACATCGTACTAAAACTGAAAGTATACTTGGTAAATGATTAGACAAAGTAATAAATATTGAGTTCATTCGTAAAGTCGGGCACAATTATGGTGAAATAAAAAAGTGCACATGTGAAATATGAAAAAAAAAAAATTATAAAAGTGTTGCGATGAACAAATAAATCTAAGAATATCTGGAAGCTGTATATATCAAATATTTTTAAAATGTAGATTAAAAAATCGTCTATATTTTTTTCATTGTGCACCTTAAATAGGCAATGAATAACAGTTTTATACTTAGTAATACATTAAAATACATATAGACACCACATTCGAGTAGTTGGTAGCGAGCACGTCTAGCATGCGAGAATCGCGGGTTCAAGACCCGTAGCTGGTTACATTTTCACAAATGTTTATTCATTTGTATTGTAGGTAGAACATGAACCCGAAATTGTTGAGCTAATAATTCACAAATATTGCTTGTAAAGATATAACTGTTAAGAAAATCTTCACATAGTGAAGATTCCATATGCTCCACTTCAGAGCATATATGAAATTAATATATATATATTAATGATGATATTGTTATGTTGTTATGAAGTAGTGATTTCAACTTAGAAATGCATTTTCTTTCTCTAATTTAACAAGGTTCTACTCAAGCTAAATTTGACATATCCAGAGTATAGACGCGTATATGCATTCACTCAAAATTCGCTTTGAAGAAGTTTAGACGTATATATACATGAAGCACCAATCAATAAAAGAATCGTATATATGATGTATGCATCAAATAAACATTATATAACAATAGTATTGCATCCATTTAATAAAATTAAAACTAGATTAATAATAAAATCACCCAATTGTGTAACCGTTGTTACAAAACTCACTCCTGGAGAGGTTAATAAATGTCTTGAGCGAACCCTTTCAAGCCTCTTTCAATCCAACCCTGGATTTAATTGAAATGTTTTGCTAATATAAGTTAATCGCTTTCTCAGAATAATTTCGCATCGTATTAAATATTCATTGAAAACTGAAGACCGTTATTTTTTGCAACAAAAAATATTAAATTCTGAATAACTGCAATATTATTCATCGGTTTTGATGTGGGACCTTTGTTTGTAAATAAAATTACTGAGTAACCAATAGCGGTACTTAATCTACTCGTAACTAATGTCAGTTTTGCAAAGTTTGAAGTTCATCTATTCTTTCATGATTCTGATATTAATATACTATGATAATAAATATTAATAAAAACTCCACATTCAGACTGCATGACCACTTTTTACTTCTATATGTATGACTCTCTATCTCTAGTTTTTAACATTAAACTTTTTTGCATCTCGCGTGATCTTATTTACTTATCTGCATCTGAGGCACCGGATTACTTTCAGGAGTTAATTTAGATATCTTTTTAAAAGCTCTAGAGCCTATCTAGATCGGGCCTAGGTAAATGGCAGCTGATGGGCCTGATCCGGTTCGCGCTAAAATTCAATCAAGCTCCCGAAGCTTTTAATGATTTTTTTGTTTAAAAAAAACATGTATATCATAAAAAAACATTTTTAGTTGGTTTTGTGATCGTGCCTTGCCAAATTTTCATTTGTTTTTTTTATTTAAATTGCACGATTGAGGAATGTTTTGGTTATGTCAAAAAGTTAAAAATATTGCTTTTAAACTTTTTTAAATGTGGAGCGTGGAAAAATTGTCATCTTCAATGTGACCTCATAGAAAAATATATGAAAAATCCTGTACAATTTTTGCCAGCTACGGAATTTGAACGCTCGACCCCCGGCTCGTAAGTCGGATGTGCTATCTACTCACTCACGAAGGCGACGTAGTCTTACCGAATACAACGGGGTTTTATTCCTAATATGGGCTTATATAGTATTTTATTATTAAGTTGACGTATTATATAGTATGTTTTTTTTCAGTTGTATCATACTATTGAGTTTATTATACTGACAAAAAGCATTAAGTCAAAAACGATTGTTTTGTGAAAAAATGATTTTTAAAGTTTGAGTCTCTTACATATATTTAACGATAATATGTTAGGGCAACTGAAATTATAAGTCTTGTTGACGTTATTTTTCAGAATTAAAATATTCTTCAAAACGCTTAATCTGATCAGCCAAATAATCCTTAGTCAGTTTAATGTATTTTGATAGTAATAAAATATTCAATATCGACTTAATAGGTTGTGATATTTTATTATTAGAAAAAAGTACAAGGAATATTTGTAAGCTTATTTTACCAAATAATAGAGTCTGCAAAAATCTACAAAACTGAATTATTAGGTAAAAACAGCAATTTTTCGACTTAATGCATTTTGCCAGTATACCGACGACATGCATCACCAAATCGACCGTGTTTAGATAAAAAGGATTAACTCTCATAGAGGAAATTTTACATGAGACACACAAAACGTGTTTTAATGATTTTAGTCATAGTCACATTAACACAAATTTGAAGTGCATGATGACCAATTAATCATTCTTTTATTTTTCTAATCCGATAACTAAAAAAGTTATTAAAGAAAAATCATTAACATTGAAATACTTTTTTCCTTTCCATACAAATTTAGTAAATCGTCTATAAAATCGATAAAATCTAAAGCTAAATTTTGAAAATAATTCGGCATTTTCGGCTTCATTCCTCTTGACAGAACGTGTTTTTAGTTGTGCATATTTTGATTCTCAAATAAAAGCATTTTTCAAAAAACTGAGGGTTAAGTTCTCTTGCTTAAATAAGGTCGCAATAAAATTGATTGCTAATGTCAAATTTATACGTCACGAAGTAGTCACTAAAAAAAAGAAAATTTTACTATAGTTATGTTTTGTCGTATATAAATGACTTATATTTTTCAACATAACCAAAAGACATAATACGATTAATTAAAATATAAATCTCTCTCTGCGTCGCTTTGACTCATTCAATGACATGTTGCTTGTTGGGCGAATTTCTCGGAAATAACAAACCTCCGAATGGCCCGCGTCCGGTCCTATCCGACTTTCCCCTGTGTTGATTAATCAATTCGGAAATGCAGATCCGCACTCAAAACCATAACATACTATGATACATGTACGAATCATTTATAATGCATTGTGAGTATTTAGATTTGGCCAAAGATATAATATCATTTATCAAATTTGCATTCGATACTTGGAGACTGACGGAGAAATAAGAAAAGGCGATGCAAGTATTTGAAAGCAAAATACTTCAAAAAATACTTCGGGAGAGTTAAATAAACCCAAAGATTTCACATCCGTACTAATGTTGAGCTCCTCAAACAATTCCAGGGCTAAGAGTCATAAGGACAAAACTACAAAAACACAGTTTTAAGATATAGAACAAAACGGTTTTAGAATAATAAATCATTTCATACTTCTGTCTTTAACTGTTCCATTTCATTTGTAGTTTCTCCTAAATTTATCTGGGTAATCACTTATCGGATGAGTTTCATCTTTCTGTCATAAATAGAATATTTTTTTAAAACGATAGTTTAGTATTTAACTCAGAATAGCCATTTATGTAGTTTCACCATTATGACCCTGAATTTAACCCCATAAGAGTAAATGTATTGAGGGCAAAGATATTCAGATAGACGGGCCATGTTGTAAAGTAGGATAAATCTATAATTCTCAAGAGGATGTTCGAAAAAACTCCACTAGGCACCCGAGCCGTTCGCCGTCCTTAAATGAGATGGGCCGATAACGTTACTAAAGAAGCAAACATGATGAATTTTAATAATTTGAGAGAGAGAGAGCTAGAGATGCAGCATGGACCTGATTTAATTAATTAACTATTGGTGAAGGGCCTTAAATTAAAAACACTTTTCACAGAAAATATGTTGTAAAAAAATTAAATCCAGTTTCGTCCACTAAAGTAATTTTAACTAATATCATTGAAAATCATTGAATATCTTGAGGGCAAGGAGACTTAGATGGACGAGTCATATTGTAAGGTGCAATGAATTTAGAATTCTTAAGACAGTGTTTGAAGAAACTCAAGTAGGCTAGAGATGTGAACATGTTGAATTTGAATGATTAGAAATATATATAGACATAGAGGCATGGAGAAAACTTGTACAGTTGGTCATGAACCTGACTAGATCGTATTGCCAGATTTAACTTACAAACTGTTTATGAAAGGTCTTTATATTAAAATAATCCTTTTTACCGAAAATTAATTTGAAAAGAAATTATCTCCGGTTTTGTCTACTACACAATTGAGACACAGTAATTATAATATTAGTCATTATTAAAACATTTGCTTTGATATACGAGTGCTTTAGATTAAAACTACGTTTTCGAAACAAATTATGCTCGCAATCAAAGGTTTTATTGTATAATATACTTGTATATATGACAAAGTTTTAATCGGGACATATTATAATTGGTTATTGTGATATTTTCTTGATACAGCTCTGCAACACTGTCTCGTCGGCCTGTCTCTTACAACGGTCATTCAACTTCCCCCGAAGCAGTGCAGCGAATCTCTCGTACTCCATTTTCACGGTCGCCATCGCTGTTGGTGCAGGTATTTGCCAATTTTTCAGTAACTAGGTCAAGGGCATGAAAACACAAATGGTGGTGGAATGGAC
>JAPMAE010005809.1:103-12884 GCA_036584705.1 Rhyacophila sp. 25_7
ATTTTTAATATGTGAATTTACTATAAGAAACTTATATACATTGCATTCATGTCCAAATAGATTAAAAAGACTGGGTGAATAAAAAGATTATAACTTTTAGTGTCCAAAGATTTAATCAAAAATATATAAAATATGTTTTCTATTTGAATGCTGTTTTAAATACATATAATTCTTTTCTATACTGAGCTTAAAAGAATACATATGTAATAAGCATTCGATCTATGGGAAAATATTTACAGAGACATTTTGAAGCTTATGGCAAGAGACGAAATGGCGCCGTAGTATTAATATTTGAAAATACTGATGCCGTACTTTTTATTTCAATCAAATAACATATATATTTTTGGATAATTTTATTTTACGAGCTTTATTGAGCAAAATTATCAAACATATTGTTAAATTTGATATTTCAGATTCTATTGACAAAATATTTATTTTTTTCATACGTTTCTGAGTAATTTTTTATCTAAAATATTTTTATATGCATTAATTCACTAAAATTCTTTTTTTCCTAAGAGTAAGTACTAAATACCATATAATTACTATGGTCCTTATGTATTGGAGTTACATTTATGTACTCACTTATATTTTTTATTTCATTCTATAAATTGTTTTAAAACTTTATATCTATGTCAAATTAATGCCCTTAGCCAATGCCAAATTGGGTTTAGCTTCAATATGTCTCTGGTTACTTCATAAAGCCCTAATGATTTTCGACAAATCTAATTTTAAGAACGATTATTTATTTAAAAAAATAATATTCATATATTTTATATACATACTGTGATTTAAAAATATACTACTTAAAATCGAAATTAACAATTAGTTATATAAATTGCACAACGGCTAGGCTGAAAATGTATAAATAATTTATTTTCGTTAAACGTTAATATACGAATCGTTTAAAATAAATGTCGTAGAATCTAGAATTTAAAGTAGGCTTCACATTCCGGTGACGAACAACAAAATGTTAAAATATTCTTGTTTGCAATTTGTTTGTTTTTGCATCTACGAGCTTCACCGATGTCATTTATTCGCGCTGCGTGAAGATTTCTTAAGTAGATTAATTTGTCTCGAAAAGTGGCTATACGCCATAAACCATTTCCATCAATAGATTTACGTGGTTAATACTAACAAAAACTTGTCTATCAGTATGGATTTTACTTTAGAGAACTATATTTTAATTGTTTTCAATAAATATATATAAACTGTTAAATATAATATAGGTATAAGCCGATAAAACAGCTTTCTTATATATCAATATTTAAATTATTGGAAAATATTACCTTTCAAAAAAATCATGTCTCTTTTTTGTACATAAATCAAAAATCTATTTTTAAATATTTTTTATAGTCAGTCTATGAAGAAAAATGAATCCATAGTATATCTCGGAAATATAGTATTTTTTAAATTAATGATGACATAAAAATATTCCATTATGTTTTAGTTATTGTATCGTACCTTCTGAATAGAATACAGAAAAAATATTTGTCCCTTTGATTTTTATAAAATTTATACCCATTTAATAAATATAGAAGTAATTTAATATATTTGAATAAAATACATCGCAAGTAGTTAATGATAAAAGAGTCACTTAAATTCGTTTGATTGTAGTTTAATTTAATAATATGCATTTAAAACTTTAACTATTTCAGTTATTTATTATATTACATTATAATAATTTATACTGAATCAAGTAAATGTAGACAAAACTTATGATTATCATAAGAAAAAGTGTATTTTTCTTATGGAAATCAAGCGCAATTTTATAAATTTCGAATATTATCAAAAAATGTATGCAATGATAATTTTTAATTTTCGCGCCTTAAATGTCTTTATACGAGGATATAGTAAAACAATTTGCGTAGAACCGAAAGTATTTTTAGGTTGAGATGTGAGTCTGTCAATTTTAAAATTGTTTCAATGTGAAAAATACATACATTATGTAAATATTAAAATATACCAATACAAATTGCGATCTAAATTATTAAAATAAAGCATTGATATATAATAGTTTGCTACACATGACTATGGATATATAATATGATAATTATTAAAATAACAACTGCTATTTGAAAACAAAAAAAAATAATTCGTTAAATTCTTTAATTATATGCTACTAGTTGATCAAAATAAAACAGCGCTAGACAAGCATATTTGAAAAAAAACAATAAAACTGTTCATCAATTTTATATACAACTAATTTTCAAATCAATAGGCTTTAATTTCTCGAATAACTGAAAAACAGTAATTCAGAAAAATAAAACAATACTGTATTAAGAAAATAAATTGTATGTAATTTAAACATGTTTACTGTATTTATAGTAATATAAAAATTCCACTAAGCATCCGTTATCATTAATAATTACTAATTAAAAATATTTTCACCCTAATAACTCTTAAAAATAACATCTACGGCAGTCAATCGATAATATTAATGTAAATATTACAAATGAACTTATAATACATTAATTTTGACGTACAATAACTTCAGTATTTATTTGAACTTGATTTCAGTAAAGTTTGACAGAATCAAACATCTTCAAAAGTGATTGTTTTGCTGAAATCGGGTCAAACAATAATTGAGGTTATATTGTGCATCAAAACTACCGCATAGAGCTCTGAAAAAATAACTTCAATGTTTACTCGCCAAGCACAGAGCATAGAGCCGCATTAACCTATAAAATTAAATATAAATACAAATTAAATAATGAATGATGATGAAACTCTTACCTTTTCCTGGTGACACCAAATCTACTGCGGCAGCCGAAGCACTTCACGTCAATCAGAAATGTTGGAGGAAAATACTAATGGTTTTGTCGAAAACATTGTGGAAAGTATGTTGGCCGAAATGTGGTTATGAACGCAATCAAGAATATACCATTGGATATGCTCGATATTATCAGATAAATTAAAGTCGCTTTAAAATATCAAATTATTCATATTATAGAGAATCGATGTTATTTAAAAGCTCACAAAAACAAGTAAATCGCTTGTGTACTAAACACTCGTCATAGATTAACTTCAAACGAGCGTGTCAATAATCAAAATATTTCAGAAAAATTGACTGTAAGCGCAAAATTTACAGCAAAATTGAGAGAAAACGCAGCTTTTTATTAGCAAGAATGCTATTTTTATAGGGAAATTTTGATGGAATAATTAATGGGATTGTAAATGGTTGGTCCACTCGCTGGCGACCGACTTCGCTCTTGGCCAGAGACTGTTGGGCGCCCCAACGATTTCCACCGCCTTTTCAATGCTTTGCCAGGCACTAATACCACTTCAAATAGCATACACACTACCCTAATATTTACACACCCCTCCTGACTTTTTCAAGTGTCGGACTCGGAAATCAGAACGAGGCTTACGCTCATCACTACGCCTGTATCAAAATTAATGCAGAAATTGTATATTTCGCAACCGTTTATTTGTACAGACTGATATTAATCAAATTCATGCATGGCGTTACACGTACAATATATTTTTTTCACTTTAATTAACAAATCATATATAGATATACACATTAATGTATTATGTGCAGCTGTCGTGTTATGGCGGTGTCTATTTTAATTTTTAAGTTTATCTAAATTTTTGTCTCTCCACTAACCTTATTCGATCGTATGTTAGTTACGAGTTAGTTATAATTTTAACATATATATGAACAACAATGATTTTGTTATATTTTACCAGTATACTTCTGTAATCTAATCAAAAAAAAGTTAAGGACTTTTGATATTATTGAAAAATATATGCTCTAAACGTATGTATATAAACAATATACACATCATAAATAATATTTTATACCAATTACGTACTCGTACAGTAGCCGTTTTTAAAGTCAATCTCTTTGTGCAGTAAAACGTCAACGAATCATTGTTAGCATTGCTCGCCGATACCAAAAACGACGATATATCGATTTTAGCAGTCAAAGAGTTATAAAGACAGATATGTATTCAAAATATAGATATTGCAGTTTTCCAGAGTAATAAAAAATAAATAAAAAACTTTTTTTCTCCGGACTATCGAATTGTATATTTTATTGAAAAAAAAACAATAATTATTCAGTTGTATATAGTTTTTATTAGACTCATTGAATATGATAGATATGTATTTTTTATAACGTATAGTATATTTTTCTATTTAATATATAGTCATATAGTTTTATGAACTATTTTTAAATAAAACGACACTTTTCTTTGAAATTTTGACAAAGTTTATTTCCAAAAAATCAAGAATGTCTGTGAAGACATTTTCAGTTATTTTCAACTAATTTTTAATCAGTTGAAAAGACACAACTGGTTTTGATTTAATATAAATATATTTTTTTGAAAAGTTTCCATAAAACGATACTCTTATTTTAATTGTGGCTTTCTATCAGAATTTCCAATAAATATAATTATTTACGTGTTTTTCTTCAAAAGTCCTTGTTAAAAATAGACAAATAATAAATTTAAGAAAAAAACTATTTTACGTGTATGTAAGTACTGTTGTGACATAGATTAGATAACTAAATAATAACATTTTATAATTGATTATTTGTAATATATTCACCCTACATCTTATTTTTATGAATTATGCTATTTGTTCCCAATTTTATGATGAAAACGATTTTTCGTTGAATTATCAAAAGATTTGTAATCTTATAACAATGTTAACTATCAATATCAACATTTAATTATGAAAGTATTGCGAGAAATGAGTAAAACTAAACTAGTTATTGAACCCAGAAAACTAAAATACGTCACTGAAGATTAGCACTTGTCTATTGGGCAAGTTTTGTGCTTTCGAATTCTGCCCTGTTAAGGTTGTGTATGTATACGCGAGGATGTATTTGTTAGGAAAAACAGTGAAACGAGCGGCAGATTCTCCGGTTAAAAGCGATTGAACTAAATTTGATCAAAATTTATTCACAACGATTTTCATGGAGTAAAAAATAAATTAATATGTTTTAAGACACCACACTTTGAAATATACTACTTTTTGTGTTATGTATTGCGTTTTCAAAATTTAGCCGTAATAAATTACATATAAATTAAATCTTTCGTCAGTTGACATATAATCAGGCAGGCCACATCACGTGGCAAGTAGATTATAACTGATAATTACAGACAATATAGTCATGAAGAGACAAAAATCTGTTTCATGCGCTAATGGTTTTACAACCCGGCTATGTTTGGATGAAATATTTGACAGCAAAATGCTGTGACATGCTAAAATTCTAAATTCATTAAACAGTAGATTGTCAATGTTCCAGTGTCTACGCATTAAAAAAATAGTATGTTTAAAAAAATTAGTAGGTAGCTTCTACAATATTTTTTTTCCAGCGTACGTGTAAAGCATTATGAACGATATCATTTTTGTTTCTTGGCAGAAAAGTGTCGATGAGCTAATCAGTACATGTTTAATATACGTTTTTCAAACATGGTTCTGTAAATATGTTAATTTAAAAAATAAATATAATTCTTTCGAGCGACCGCCAACTTAAGGGTTGGAAAATTGCTATTGTAATACTTGCAGAGTCACTAATACCGTGAAAAGTGCATGAAGGTGTGGTGTGATGAAGGGCGCATGCGTATTGCGCATTGCCCCAATGCTGCAAAAGGGTATCCAACTACTAAAATTTACAACTCAGTGTTGCCGTTGAAGCAAAAAAATATATCGAGTATCCCATCATATTAATACCTTCTCTAAGGCAATATACCGCGATTTCGCAATCAACAACCTGTATGGGTGATGTCATTAGATTTATAAACGAATTATATTAAAATTGATAAATTATGTCAATATATGCTTCTTCACCTCATGAAAACAAATTTATGATACTATATAGATATATATATATATTATAATGTTTAAAATATATAATGTATGATAAGTATATTTTTGAGAAACAGTGTAAATAAAAATATTCGTAATTACATTTGTTGATTTTGTTATTGTCCAAGTTTCATTATAAATTATACGTTAAAAAAATTATTAATGTCATATAGAAAAATAATGAAATAATTTCGAAAATTCAAAACACATTATCTACATGTACTCATATAAAAAGCTTTCTGGACGCCTTTTCAAGTTTCGAGTAAATTACGAAAAAGTGTTGCCACTTATATTTATTTTTGAAATATAGTTCTGAACTTTCTTTGGTTTTTGCAAGTGACCCGAATTTTCTAAATGATTGTCTAATGAAATATAACACAATTTAAAACTCTCACCTGGCTTGATTTTATAGATTTTAAGATAATGAAGAAGATGGCACTCATATGTCATTTTCATAAAAAATCGCCAAGAATGCTTTTTGAAACGACGACTCATATGTCATTTATATTATTTTTTTGATATGTGATTTTATTATGAAAAAGACTCTATATTCTAATGCTATAGTATAACCTAAAAAACACATTCGTTTATTTATAATCCTGTATTTTAAATTATTTTGCCGTTAAAAACATATACTATAAAAGTAAAATAGTTTCAGTGAATTATAAGTTAAACTAAAGTAATAAAATAATACACACACCATAAAAAACAACTTTTGCAATTTTATTCAAAGTTTTTTTATTTTCAATATTATAAAATGTCTGTATTCGATACTTATTTTTTTAACCAAAATCGCTCAGAAACCGATCATATGAATCTTTGTAATGTAATTTTTGTGTTGATAGTTTTTTATACGAGTAGTAAATTTCAGTTATTAACTCAACCAATTTGGCCAATTTCCTGGTTTCATTACTTAAAAGACAAAAATAAAGAAATAAATGGTATCAAAATAATTGTTTATATTATGTCATTATACTTTCACTGGTTCCTCATTAAATACTTTATCGAATAAAACACATAAGAAAAAATAAAACTGTATCATATGTACATTTACATCATAATAAAATATAATTATTTAGTTATCTTTACGAGTCTAAAATGAAAAAATCTTTTTATAAACAGATTTCCTGAAACGACACATTTTCCATATTTCTAATGACACGGCGCATGAGCGAATAAAATACGTATCGTGAAATATAACACATCCGCAAGTAAGTCTACCACGATTTTTGGTGTCATTTTTCCATGCATATATGATAAGAAGTGTTTTAGATTTTCTCTATATGACTTGTTTAATGTTCACTTTTTCGAATTCAGTCGAATTTATGTGTATTTTTAAAGGTTATCAGGGATAATGAAAACTATTCTAGTTAGTGGTTATGGAAAAAATCGCAGTTTTTCTCAATAAAAATACACAAAAAACAAATCATTAATCTATTAAATATATTTATTTACTAAAGGATTATTTTAAGAACTATTTTACAAATATTGATGTCTAAAAATAATATTTTAAGAACTATTAAAAAGAAAACGACCACAGCATCAACAAAATTCCAAAAATGCCCATATGTTAAAGAGGTTTGTGTGATTCATTTTGGAATGGTTTAATGCAGCAAAATGATATGTTATAAGAAATCATTTTGAAAATAATAAAGACATAAAAACCCAAATCATATCAATATAATTACGTTTAATACTTTACCATTATTGAATGCTCGAAAAAAGGGAGTTTAAGAAAATTAAAAATAAAAAATAAATATTATTAATTTGGCTCAAAGAAAAGCAAGAATAAAATTGTTATAAATATATATGTATCAATATTAAAAGTAAAAGAAAACGTGAGTTTTCTTTTTTGAACGTTGCAATTTTTTTTTCTGGCAAATTTTAGATTCTAGCAGTTCTTCACTACGTCTATGTTTGTGTTCAATACTTATTAATAAATAGTATATACAAAGTCTATATTTTTGGAAGAAGAGCATATAGGGTATTTTTATTTAAGTACTAAACAATTATGATTTACTTCATTATTCCATATTTTTAAATCTTCTCAGTAACCAAAAACTATAGAACATACATATACAATCTAATATGTATACTGGTTATATTTTATTATAACGAATTCCAGAGTATCAATTAATATTTAACTACATTATTATTTTTTTGTGGATATCGGATGAATGTTCATATAAATTCAACAAAGAAGCTTATCTTAACGAAATAAACACTTCAGTACAATTCTGTACCTGGGAGGGAAACAACACTATGTCAAAAATGCCACTTTTTCACTATGGCTTTTCAAAGTCATTTTGGTGTTGCTTCCCTCAGATAATAAATACTATAGTATAATATCCCTTTCGTTATATTCTTTTATAGTAGGTATACAACATATTTGAGTATATCACTGGAAACTATTACACTATGTCGATATCTCAATTGTGCCAAATTTGACATAGTGCGGTTTACCTTCCAGTAACAGAATTGAAGTAGTAATAATTTTAGCCCGTGTTAGATGTTATAAATAAAATTTAAATAGTCGTTTAATATAGGCGGACAACTTTTGTACAATTTCTCAAGTATTCAATATAACGAATTATTTATTATAGTTTAACAAAGTTCACTGTACGGGGAATTTAATCTGTTTCTATTTTCTTGTACGCTTAAGAGACGTCTGCAGACAGATATAGGATTTAAAACATATATTATATATTTAGATTTGTTAAAAACCTAAAAAAACAGTATTAAATGTAACGTTAATTTATTAGCAAAATATCACTCACCCCGGATAAGTTGGAATTCTTCTAAGTGGCATTTCATCTTCTTCCAATATTACTGGACTACCTGGTTCTGCACAATCTCCGACTTCCTTATCAACTAAATACAATTAAATTATATTAATCGTTGTTCAGTTTATCAAGAGATAAACGTTAATTTATAATAATTATATGTTAAGGTTAAGCGTTTCAAAGTCCATTGTAAAGCATTTAGCAAGGAACAGTAAACATTTTATGTCATTAAAAAAATATGAAGGCCCGATGAAAAATGATCGCTATTGTAATCCAATTAGAATGCAAACATGTACATTAATAGTTGTGAATAAATAGGTTGTACATCGAAATTTATAATGGAATGTATCATAAGAATATTCGTGCGAATGTAAGTACAAATCTGATTAAAAATTCTACTATTCGCTACAGTGATAGCATTGCGTATTACGTAATAATGTTTATAATATAGTTTGAGGTAAATTTGGTTGATTCTGTGACGATTTTCATTATGTACATGCCTCATAGATAACTGTGTTTGATATTGTGATACAATGATGTTATTTTAAAAAACATATTAACTTATAATGTAAACAGAAAACATCCATTTTAAAAGTAAAAAACTTCAGATGTTATATAGTAATATAAAACATTTTTCTGTGTTTTTTGCGGAACAATCTATTAAAAATCTGTACATATATTGTCCATCCGTATTATAATGTAAACCTATCCAAACAAAACTAAAACATATTTTCTGTGAGTCAATGCTAAAAGGTTCGATGTCTATATAATTGATTGTTGGCAAATGTAGCTTAAAGTTTTTCTAATATAACCGATTAAATGCCTGAATCGAGCTAACTCGCCCAACTTAAAACGTAGTTTGCTAGACACATTTAAATATTTTGGATGATTTTAATTATGAAAACGCATAGATTTTACGATAATATAATCATTAAAAACAAAGTCGGGACAAAGGGACATTAAATATACTTTTAAAAGAAATATTAAGATTCAGCTTTTGCTTCAAAAATTACTGCCGGATTGTGACATTATTTCTGGCACAGAAAAGGTTTAACGATTTTTTTCAATACGTTATCATTAATTGATATTCATTTGATATTGGTTTTATTTTTAACAAAAAATGGTATTAGCTCGCTTTGATAGACATTTTGACATTCTCAATGAGCCACAGATATATGAAATGAACTGGACGTTAATCCATGTACTTAATTAATAATGAAGATTAAGGTCGTTTAAATTAAAGTACACATGTACTAAGTATTAGTATGACATCTATATCCTAATTGCTAAAGTTTGTTGTTTTGTTCATCATTCAACACTAAAAATTTCGCTTAATAACAATTACACACACTATAGTTTTTGTTTTGGGTATTATTTATTCACCTATTTTTTTTTCTGTGTGATAAGAAATGTGGAAAACTGTTAACTCCATCTGTCAAGACGCTTGAAAGATTGTCCGTTTCATAAAAATCTACAAATGCCACTCGTAGTGTTTATTATTTTTGAAAAAATATGTAAAACTTATCATTGTATATAATATTACGTCCCGAGTGATTGAAAATATAAATAGTTCTTTTAACCTGATAGAGAGTCACAGCAAACCGTGATACCACCGCCATCTCTTGAAATTTCACTGTTGCAAGCAGCGAACGACCAGTTCGACGGAGTTCGGTATCCCATTCCTGATCCAGAGTTCACGTTTGGCATCTGTGAAAACAAAAAGCTTATTTTAAAAAGCTAAGTAAATCAATTTTTTTATTTAAAGTTATCGACAAAACACATTACACTATTTCGAATCGGAATCGGAACATATTGATTTCCACGTTGTGAAGAGTGTCTTGACATACGTTTTAAAACAAATTAATTATCACCCCAATCTCTAGATCCACATAGGGATTTTTAGTACGTTTTACAAAAACATTTGATAGTGCAGGTATCAAGCTACAGGGTTGTGCACAAGTATTATTTTGTTCCTTCATATTTGAATACAGAAGTCAATTTTAATGCAGAAAATAAGTTTTAGTACATAATTTACGATTCACAAACGTTTATTTCACATTTTCGCGGTGGAAAAATGACAAATTTTATTAGTTTTAAAAAAATATTTTTTTAATCAGATAAATCGTAAACACAAATATTACAATGTGAAAAGTAAATTTTGATTGTAACATTATTACAGAGCTTTTATTAAAATTACACCCTGGGAGAGCTGAACGGATAATATCACGGGTGATACAGACAGATTGGGGTGTACACGACTGGGATAGAGAGCAAAACAGAGAAACCTGGAGTTACAGAGAGTACAGTCGGCCACTGCTTGAATTGGATCGCAATGCTTTGTTATCGTGATTATTATATTATAAGTACACCATTAGTTCTATTCTAGAATTTTTATATGAAAATACACAACACAATATATACTTATTAGATTATTATCATTATGAAAACAGCATTGATATACTCATAAAAAATATGGGTGTGTGCTTATGACAACACGATAGAAGTGAAAACTACTGATTTTCCAATTTAAAAAATGGAAAATTTCTAATTTTATATATATATAAATAATTACATTGATGTTATATTATGGATTAGTTCGGATTGGTTCGGTGAATCAGAAACAAGGTGACATTATTATTATTATATAAAAATATTTATTCTTATTTCTACACTCACAAAGTAATATTAGTTACAAAATATATAATCATTTTAGTGAATTAATTATATAGTGGAATTTTGGCCTGATTGTACTTCTTCACTGCTATTATATTGTAAGAATGAAACAATAGGTTTCTGGAAGCCGAAATATGTTATAAATACTTTAGATTCAAATTAATTTAAACGTAATTTTGGAACGATGCACTCCTTGTCAGACAGTAAACGTGGTTGATGACGACTGGAGCCGAGTATATACGATTCAGTACATCACCGAACCGAGTGCGCTTGATGTCGAGTGGAGCCGAGTAAACCCGATTCGTCACCCACTCGAGCGTGACGGTTCACTTTCGTTCACTGTTCAGAAAAAACGCAAAACGCGTCTAAAGAAGTTTTCACTTCAAAAAGGTTATTTATAAATAATAAACATTCAAGTATATGGGGTTTTTCTGTAAATAAGCGAATAGTGTGAATAAAACATGTCCACCTCGTAAAGGTGTTGATTCTCGGCTAGTGACGCCGAGGTGATCGTCGTTCCCTGAGAGAGTCTCCTATCGAGGGCCGATGTTGGCCGCCTTCTGGATGGCTGGAGGGAACCGCAAGATGGCCACGACCTGTCTTGCAGGCGCTGATGTGACCATGACCCATGCATTGCGCGCTGGAAATAAATATTCCGCTAAAATATCTCGACATATTATCCATATGCACCTGAACGAATTGTTATTTTATTGCTTAGCGTAAATATATTACATACATACTAAATCTTTATTTATGTATGTAAATAAAATTTTATTTCAATTTAAATGAGTTTTTTATTATAAAAAATCTAGATAATTAATTATTCTTTTTTCTTTTATCCATATCCGCTCCGAAACGAACCATATGAATCTTCACAATGCGAAGATTGATTCTGATAGTTTTTTTTACAAGTAATAATTGTCAGTGTAACAAGTACAAATGGAAAAACATTTGAAAAAATTTCCAACCAGCCCGGGACTACCGTGCTAGCCTAACGTGGATGATTATAATTGCTACAATAATTAATTATAGCACTAGTAAATTTCATGATTCTTTGCCTGATGTGATCGAATTTTTTTTTAATCTAAATTTCTTTCCCGTTTTAACTTATTCGTGTGTTTTCAATATTTGTAAAAAAGTACATACTTCCTTTTCTTGATCGTGCTCCCGTTGAATTTGTCTTTGATAGAGAAGCTCTCTGTCTAACTCATCATCTTTTCTTATTTGTTGTGCCCTTAACACTTTTTCCTAAAAACAAAACTGAAAACTTGTTACAATGTAGATTAAAACTTATATATTAACCTGTCAAGACTATGAACGTGCGTTTGCGTTCACTCAAAATTCGCTTTGAAGAAGTACATATGTACGCACTCGTATATGTACGTCAAACACAAAGCAATAAACACTAGTATATATTATGTATGCATCAAATAAACATTATACAACAATATTATTTCATATCTATATATATAAAAATGAATGTCTGTGGCTATGATCCCTATAGTCTC
>JAPMAE010005810.1:0-12232 GCA_036584705.1 Rhyacophila sp. 25_7
GGGCAAAAAGCGGACGCAGCCTTTATGGCCTAGGACGGAGGGAGTAATTCGAAATGATTTTGCCTAAACTATTGTGCGCGGGCCCCGGTGTCCGCGACCCGTTTTTTCATCATTGTGCATAGCATCTGATGGAATCATCGATGGGATTCGATATCGATTCTGGGATTCATCATTGGACAACATATTGAAGCAGTCAGATTTTTGACTGGAGATAATTTTATATCATAAATAATCCAATTTTTGTACATACGCGTATATGGATGAGACACAAGAACACGCATTGCAAGTATTCGAAAATAAAATACTCCGACGAATACTTGGACCAGTTAAAGAAACCCAAGAATTTCGTATCTGTACTAATGCTGAGGTCCGCGAACAATTTAACCCCAACATAGTGAATGTCTTGAGGGCAAGAAGACTCAAATGAGGGGGTCATATTGTAAGGTACGATGAATCTATAAATTTTAAGAAAGTGTTTGAATGATCTACAGTAAACACTCGACTCATCGGTTGTCCTAGAATGAGATGGGCCCATAACGTTTCTAAAGATGCGGATATGTTGAGGGTAAATGATTGGAAAGAGAGAGGGCTAGAGACAGAGAGGCTTGAAAAAAGGTTGTGCAGTAAGCCATGGACCTGGGTGAATCGTAGCGCCAATATTTAATGTAATAATCAAAGAAAACTTCTAAAGATCCAAAAATCATCACTTAAATGAAATAAAATATGTTGTTGTTCTGAATATTACTGTTTCACACTTGGATCAGTATGCTTCTTGTGTAATAATGTTATCTAGCCCCAAACATGTGCGGTGTTTTGACGTTTGATAATTTTATATTATATTTTCTCGCAATAATATGTCGTTTGTTCTGGCGATCGAATTACTCTGTGGTACGTATGTACTTACCTGGCTGCGTACGGTTACATCCGTTTTTACAATATATTGATCTTATTGTTATGTATCTACATGATTGCCGATAAAAAACGTTTGACCGCAAGATATAATACACGCGAAGGCAAACGTACATGGGTGCGCAAGTATGTGTTCCCATTAGCCGTAACAAACAGCCTTCAGATGATCGGTAGCCGAGAATATTAATTGCTTAGTCAGATAGAGATATTTTTAGTTGCATATCGAATTTCACTGTCAATCTTATGTCTCCATATGAGGGTATTACAGGTTAAGAACCGTTACAGCGAACTTTGTGGGACTGTATAAAGTTTTCGTCATATCAAACGAAGAACTTGTGGAAAAACTGCTTTTCCATATCGACCGACAAAAAACGTTTTTTAATTATTTTAGTCAAGTTCACATTAACACAAACTTGAAGTCCATGATGACCAATAAATTGGTATTTCATTTTCCTGATCTGATAATTAAGAAAAGTCACATTAGGGGTCGTCCATAAACCACGTAACACTCTTTAGGGGGACGAAAGGGTGATCACCAACTTCTGCATGGCTTTACAATGGGAGAAGGTGGGTTAATTTCCGAGGTTCCTCAGGTAAAGGTTCCCCCTCAAAAAGTGGATAGTAATTGATTGTAAATTGCATTCCTATAATGAGGAAAGTTAAGTCACCTTTGAGAGAAGTGAGGGGGGTTGAGCTGAATGTCTACATTCTGTTACATAGAGGGGGGAGGGTAAAAAAAAATGTAAGAAAAAACGTTACGTGGTTTATGGACGACCTCTTAACATAAACTTGAAGTGCATGATGGCCAATAAATTGGTCATTGGTGGAAATAGATGGAGGTTGTAATATCTTACATTTGTTATTGTATGGTATAATGAACGTTTATTAAAAAACAAAAATAATGAAAATACTTTCGAAATTTATGAAAAAAAATATACTTTTGCAGCCAAAGACAATATTTTGTTTCGTGAAATGAGTCTTTTGTAAAATTTGAATACAAAGGTTTTTTTTAAATTAAAACTGCGTTGTTATTTCAACAATATTTAAACTTCAAAATTATTTACTAAAATGGTCATGGAATTTAATGAAGATTTAAAAAAAACTCAATGGCGTAGATGCTACATAGTGAAATCATGCATAGTACGTGGGTCCGGTTCACCGAGGGCCCTAAACCACTAGAAGTTTAATTTACTCGTAATTAATGAAGAGTCACATTGGATCAGTCAATTTTTTACTGGTCATGGTAAATTTTCTGCCAAAGGCCTGGCTGTGCTTGCGGGCATGACCAGCAGACTGATGACCGGCACTTCGATGCATGGTGATACCATCCCATGTAACTATGGTATGGGAGTGGTTAAAATAAAATTAGGCATTTAAATCAAAGATTCTTTCGTGCGCTGTCAGGAAGACGGCCGAGCACAATCACGGCTGCAAATACTGGCGGGTAAGTGGTAGGAGAAAATAATAATAAAGAGTGAATTATTTTAATATACTATATATATAATAAAGATCAATTATTTTGGTGGACCTTACAAAATTCTGGTATGAGTGTCGTAAAAATCGATATACTTTTCTATAATGTTCCATTCCTTTAGGGGAAAAATGTGTATTGGCTAAAAATGTAGAAATAAGTCAGTATTGTAGCTAACATACTCAAAAGCCCTTCCACAGTTTTTTCATGACAGCCTGACATACTCGTACGAGCATGTAGCTAGATTCGACTACGAAATTCTCGATGCTGTACTTGTGTAATTTGTAATTACCATTAATTTACTATTAGCTCCTTTTAGTTATAACACTTTTCTATGTCTAAAAACTTATAGAAAATTGATAATGACAATTAATCGTCCATTGTATCGAAAGCGAGTGACATTTGTAAAAGTTTAAGGAGCTCTGTTCTAATATACGAGTGTGTAAGCAAAATGCTTTCGAGTTTGTTGTTAAGAGGGTATTGCCTCATTCGGTTGGTTCAGTTGGGTACTCTATCAAAGTCCGTTTTGTACTTAATCTTGCGGCAGCACCTCTCTCCTCTCCACATGTGTCTGTTGCCGCTGGTGTAAGCTGTTGGCCAGCCGAGTTGGTGGTGCTGTTGTGTTGCCCCAATTTCGGTACAAATCGGCCTTGACGACGCTCTACCGCTGTTCTTACATATACGCCAATAGGGTGACTATTATTGAGTCATAGAAGATTGGCACTTTGATGACGGAAAGCAAACACCGAAGACACTCGTCAGATATTAAAATATATATATTCTATCGAAATTATGTTTTCGTCTACTTTCGTCGCGTCTACGATATTTTTATTCTAATGGCATTTGCTATCATTTGATATATAAATCAAAAATTTGCTAATTAACAACAAAATACTTGTTATTTTCACAATATGAAATATCTTAAATCTTAAAGTATATCTAATTTCAAGTATTTTTCTGATTCAAAATTTACAAATCAATTTACTTCTTATTAAATCGTAATTTTATCGTAATTTAAAACGAGTTTTAGTGTATTTTATTTAAGAAACAAATTTGTTTATTAATCAATAATTTGTTTCAAACAAAGTCATCATATTTTTTTACAAATATACTTTTGTAAATTTGAAACCTGGATTCGTCTATTACAAACTTTTCATTTGATTTTTTATTGAATATGAACGTATATTTATGTAAATATCGCAACTATAGAGCCATTTTTGAAAACAAACAATTATAAAATAACTGTTGAAATGTGCATAAAAACTGTGTCATTATTTCAATGAAATAGCTTCCTGTGAATGATTAACAGTAAAGAAAAATAATTAAATAAATTATTGTTAAACTTTTCAAATATTTAAATATTTGTTTTAGAAAATTAACTTCGTAATTTCTGTTGTGAACTTTTCATAATTCTGAATAATTTTTTATATATGTTAATTCATCGTAAAACATCTTCGTTCGACAAAAATACATATATTTAAGATTATTGTGCTCCTCTACATTATATTAATATTTAAACCGTATTGTGTCAGATCAGGTATAATAATTTATTGTAGTTTAAAAGTTTTAAGGATTATTTTTCTTAAAATGATGCGCATTGTAGGTAGAATGGATGATATTTGTCTACGGTTATCAATTGTGTATAATATTGACGTCAAAACCTTTTCAATAAAAATGTTGACGTCAAAACCTTTACCGCAAATAAATACAATATTTTTTAACACAGCTTTTATAATAAATCAATTCAATTGATATGTGAGAAAACTGTCTAGACTCGATGACAATTTTGTTTTCAATTGACAAAGGATTAATATATTCGCTTGGTTGTATAATATTATAATTCATAAACACTTATCTATCTTGTCAGCATATACTCGTATAACATATGTTGAAATATTTTGAAAAATGTGTAGGTTATAGTAAACAATATTCCGGTTGGGTATGCATAGGTCTAATTTCTGAAAATTTGACAATTTTCGTCCCAATTCGAGGCTTGTTGATGACTGTATAAAATGTACTAAAGCCTAAAGCTGTCACTTTTAAACACGTGGTACGAGTATATTTCTGGGCATTTTTACTTAAGAGCATCATATTTCAGATATTAAATAAAATCTTACATACTTCAGCTGTCCAGATTTTTCAAGTACGGTTGCACAATTGGTTGAATTTTTTTTATTAAGCTAGCTTTAATTTTTGAGCATTATCAGATGTATGCAATACTATTATTACATAACGTTTATTTTATGCTTGATTCTTGAGTTATATACTTCTTCTTTTTCAAAAATTTTCAGCGAATGCATATGCGCCCATACTCTTGAACAGGTTAAATACAAATTAATAAACAAATTTGTAGATAATGCCAAAATACTATTTGGAGTGTTGATATTACATAATTATTGTTAAATCCATTTTAAAATAAAAAACACAATTTGGCCATAGAGACAACAAAAAAAAAATGTAATATCCACACCGTAATCTGTTTTATGGCATTTGTCGAAAAAGTGGAATAAGTTCACTTTGAAAATACACCCCTCAATTGCGAAATACGTTTATTGAAATTTTAAAAATAAATATAAAGCATTTGTTTTTCATTTACATATCCGTTTCAAGAGGGATCACACGGGACTTTTGCAGAGTAAATAATTATATACAGGCGAAAACTGTCAATTATTATTTCAACTATTGTTAATGTCCTTGATACAATTTAAACAGATACTAAAAAACCATATGCCTACTGAGACTTTCTTTTTTAAACTATATATGCTGAAAAATGAAGCATATGAATTTCCAAAGTGTAGAGATTATTTTTGACAGATTTCTTACAAATAATAATTGTCAGTTATTAACTCAACCAATTTGGACCTGGGTGCAAGAAGCACCATGTATAATTTTAAAATAGGCGCTAGTTGCCATTTGGTTTCAACTGAAATTCGTTTTTTTTAGATTTGGAATGATTAAAAATGATGGTTTTTAGATCGTATGTTTAATCCACTGAGAAGCTAATAAAATAGTGCATCTATGAAAAATAAACGAATTATTCATTAAAACCCTTGTATTTCAGATGCAGCCTTTTAGCACTTAGTGCCAATTTTATTTCGTGTATTCAATTATATTGATCGTTTTCGGATGAGTCGTGTTTCGAGTACAGCTCTCTAGCCAAACTGCGCGGCTGGCTTGTATAAAAACGTGTCTCGAACGTACGGTGACGTTTGGTGACCCCACAAATGACCACTCGGAGTTGTTTTGTAAATACTTTCACAGCGGAGTACTTTCTTGAAGAGTGATAAGGCACATTCCTCTGCCAATGCAGATGAAATATTTTAACCTAAAAAAACCGTTACGTCTCTGATTTCTTCAAACATATTTCCAGCCCGAAACACATCAACACAAATATTCGATCTCGAACTAATATATACGTATGTATTTTTTTATTGTTGCTTGTTTCTAGTTATGATAGCATTTCACAACTATTCTTGTCAACATGGTTTTTATTCTATCTCTAATAATCTACGTAAGTATTTTGTGTTATAGAAATGTAGTAAAATGCGATATTATTGATGATTTTAAATAATTACGCGTATTATACAATAATAATTACTGTCGATGAAAACTATATTCATGTTTTGTAACGTGATTGTAAAATTCAAAGTACATTCTGAATACAACTTGGACTTTTTTTTTATGAAAATATTCGAAAATAATATCGACCCTATTTACGTAAAAGAACTTAACCCTCCGTTTTAGTGCTTTATTGTACAAAATTAAATACACGTTCTTTCAAAAAGAATTAAGCCAAAAATGCCGAACTATGATCGAAATTTAGCTTTAGATTTTGGAAAAAGAACGACCTAGTTAGTATGGAAAGGAAAAAGAATTACCCCTCAATTTTAATGATACTCTTTTAATAAAGTATTTAATTTTCATATCAGGAAAATAATACACCAATTTATTATATCATGTTCTTCGAATTTGTGTTAATGTGGCTTTGACTAAAAATCATTGAAAAACGTTTTTAGTGCCTCCTGTAAAATTTGTTCTGTGAGGATTAATTCATTTTACCTAATCACAGTCGATATACGAGTACTTTGAAAAACACTTGGACCAATATTTAAAGAAACTTAGGGATATCCCGTCCGTATAAGTGTCCGGTTCATAATTAAAGCCTTCAAACTTTACACTATATAACGAAATCACGATTCTTTGTAAATGAACGTTTTTCCATATAAGTCTGCCTTATTATAAGTTAGTATGGAACTGAATTTTTTCGAAAACTATACATAAAAAAGTAATATCTCAACAGAATTAAAGTGGTTTAGCTAATTATTCACAAATATTACTCGTAAACAAACAATTAAATGTCCCATTTCGAAGAGAATATGAAATTTGAAAATATTTAATATATTTAATACATGAGAGGGAAACTACACTATGTCAAAATGGCACTTTTCATTTTGGTTGTTTTGAAGTTTACAATATAATTTAGTGTATCACTGGAAATAGCGTTGCAAAATATACTACAAGATATCTTTATCTTATATTACCCAAAATTGACATAGTGTAGTTTACCTAACATATACTCGTATATAGATCGAATAAAAATTGCCCCGGTAGGTAAGTGAATATCTGACTTACAAACTGATAGTTGCGGCTACAAATACTATAGCTGCCAAAGATTGTACAAACTTTTTCATGTGCATTTGGAACCAGAAGTGAATCAAATTGGTTGAGCTAATAATTGACAATTATTCTACGTAAAGAATCTGTCAAAATAATCTTCACATTGTAAAGATCCATGTACTTTGTTTCGGAACGAAATTAGTTGAATAAATATTTGTAACAGTTAATGGATAAAATCAACGGTTTTTATGACGCTGAGATTCTCGAGAAATTCACAATAAACATAGTTAATGTCTTGTTTGCTTGGAGACTTGTGTCGTCAAATCGCATTATTAGTTGCAGAACAGATATGGATGAATAACGTAACGAGAAATTCAAAATATTGACTATAAACTATTAAATGCAATGATTTAGATACAGTGATTTTTTTTCTGCCCAAAGGTTAGTTAATTTTGTCCCTAAAAATCACATTGGATTTCAGTTGTCAAATAAGTGTTGACACATTTAAATAATTTAACGAAAGTGATAACATATTCAAAAAATAATACACCACGCAATTTGTTATTCGAGAATACTGCATTTCCAAATTCGAATTCTCTTAATGTTGTTTATTTTAAAGACAAATGACAATCATTTGGTTTCTTTTGTTTTCAATATTTGAAAACTTTTCACAGACAAATGTTTACGCTCATCGATGAGCATTGTTCGTATATATCGTGTTTAGTTTGAAATATTTGTATATACAATCAGGAAAACACGATCAGTGAGTCCATTTCAAATGATTTATTTGTGTTTTAGTTTTATTCCATGTGAGATATGTTATACTAGTATTTAATTTTTTCATTTGCACTCCTTATAATATTGTTTTATAATTGTTATTTTTTATTCTTTAGTATGTAATATATCGATGGTGATCTGGCAACATGTCCTATCTTATTTTTTTCATTTTTTTGATAGATTAAATATGCAATTAACCTTGCCTAGTAATAAAAAAATTGCACTGTGAAAGAAAGATGTGTTTTACTTTATGATGATATATAAAAAAGAAAAACAAACTGTCAAAATTTATATGCAAAACTTCGTTGAATGCTAGTTTTAATATTAAATAAACAGTATTCGTATTGAATTGAATATTTTTGCGGTAAAGGATTTTTATTTATCCAATAGATGTATTTAAAAAAAAAAAAAAATATTCAGTTTTGCAAAACGTTATACTAAACATATAAAAAACAAGTAAATAATCAATTTTTATTCAAAAAGAACATGAATGTTATCGTTTTGAAATTTTCTTTATATCTATATCTGTACCTGGAAGGTAAACTACACTATGTCAATAATTATGATTGTAGTACAGTGGTTCTCATATGAAAATTTCCCGTGGCCGCATGAGTGACATCAGCGGTCTCAAGAAAATATACCGTGGCCCCAGAAAAAAATCATTGTTATTCTCACTATCGAGAGAAAACTCCTGAAAAAAAATTCTAGAACAATGGAATCGTATCAATTAATTTTAAATATTTATAGTTTTACAAGTAACGTTGTGGTGGTGAAAAAATATATCAATAAAAAGTCGTGGTGGCTGTAGATGAGAACCAGTGGTGTAGTATATCTTATGACGCTCTTTTTAATGATATAGTCAATTATGTTGTAATCCTTCTAGAAAAAATATTACAGAAGGAAAATGACACTATGTTATATATTATCTGAGCGAAGCAACATCAAAACGATTTTGAATAGCCATAGTGAAAAAATGACATTTTCAGATAGCGTTATTTTCCTTCCTGTTACAGATATATACTATTTTATTCTCATCAGACGTATTGAACGGATATTCCTAAAATTTATTTAATTCATATGCACTTAGCCTTAGTAAATGACATCAATAACTTATAATGCAAAAGTGCGTTATTATTATCCGTACGAAATGCTATTTTACTGAAGTAAAATTTTGCATTGATTATAGATATGTTAATAAAAAATTTTTGGAAATGCGAAATTTAAATAAAATGTAGTAAACTTTTACATTCTGAAAAATATTCTATTTTTTTATAACGTCACTTCTTCACTACTTCGTTCAATTGCATCGGTCCAAAGTAAATGCCTAGTAATATAAAATATATCTTCCGGTTTACCTTTTTGCTAATTGTTTGCACTAATACGTAACAATCTTTAGAAAATATTTTTACTTTTCTTTAACAAAGCCATAAAGCAATTAATTAAATATTTCACTATGTTTTCAGTGATCTGCAAATTTATATAAATATGATATATCGTGGTCTACGGGAAAATATCTCCTATGTAGTCAAGTGAAAAACAACATTGCATACAGTTTCAACTATTCTTTCCATTGAAAAAATCTCCAATGTATATATTATACATGCTTGCCTCTAAAACTACAAACCGTATTTTCAATGTTTTAAAAATCAATTCATAACTATCAAATATCATTTTTTGTCCCTCTGCGTATTAATCCTTTATGCTGTAGATCAGTGTTTCCCAAACTTACTATACTCATGACCCGTTCTCATAGCAAAAACCTAACTGAACATCTAAGTGAAATAACTTTACATAACTGCATGATAGAAAAATTACAAATTTATCTTTGATGTCTTGTATGGGAAATGGTGACTGTCTGATTATCATGTTTTGAGGTTTTTTTTCAACATTGATAATAATTAAAATAGGTTTCAATTATTTTTTATTAATATTAAACCTTGTGCGGACTCCCAGACATTGTCCATGCACCTCCAAATCAATTTTTATTTGTCACAGAACGCCTCAGGGCTCACAAGGACCCCTGGGTGTCCGTAGGAACCACTTTGGGAACAACTGCTATAGACACACCGAAATTTTAATATATTTTTTCTTCGTAAATACATAGTAAATTATATAAATAGTGTCAGGGTTATCAAAACAATAATGTCAAAATAATTTCGTGTTTATAATAATAGTCGTATGTCACCTAAATTAATTGATTGATTCTTAATTTTTATGTTACGACTTAAAATCTACTACGTTGATCATTTTATAAAATAATACATTGAATCAAAGTTGCTGGCGTTTACGAGTAGAAACCATATTATTATACGTTAGAAAAAACATTTTTTGTTTAAATTTTTGTTTTTGACCGCATACAAGGACAATCACCATATTTTTCTTTATCTCGCACATTAATTTGTTTGACTAAGTTAAATAAATTTATTTTACAAATATTATTATCAATTAATTTGAAAGTTTCGGAGATTCGAAACACTGCCGCAATAATTAAAAGTCCTTTGCCTTTACAGAGGTGAACGAAGTTACGAGTATACTTCCATCTTCACTTACAAGCATGTGCTGAGTACATATTATAGTTATCGTGGGGGAGCCATTCGTTCAATAGTTTTAAACAATCGATATTGTTTTAAAATTATTATTATTAAATTATTAAGTATATTTTCAAAATTCCAAACTGTCATTTTAATAGTATTGAACTATTCAATTTGAGCCATTTGATATTAATTATAATACTTGCAGCAAATTTAATAGTCGGCACTTCTATTGTATAAGAACACAGATTGATATACTGAAAGTTTTTTTTTAGTTATTTGCCATTTCTTTTAATCATGTCCGCTCCGAAACAAAAGATATGGATTTTCACAATATTAAGATTATGAATAATAACTGTCACATGAAAAAAATCTGTGCATTTTTGCTATCTTTAGGATTTGAATCATCGACCCTCGTTTCGTGTGTCGGATGCACTATCCACTCGCCTACGAGGGCGACTTTATTAATTAGCAGCTTAATTAGAGTCATATAGAATTTATATACAAATTATGTTTACAAAACCATAGGATTTTTAGACTCGTTTTTAATTTTATAAAAATTGTAGTAATAACTATTGTGTTTGATTAGCGAAATGTCTAAATTATGAAGTGTGGACAAAAATATCGTTGAAATTTAATTTTTCACCGATTATTTTTCAGTATACTCGTAGTTACATAGTATTTAATGCTTAAATTTTGTGCTGCGTATGAAAGTCTGTAATGTCAGAAATATTAAAAGTAAGCGAAAAATAACTGAATCTCATTATACACGAGTTTTTTTTTTACCAAAACACCATGACTATTACTAACTAATCTTCCTTTTTATAGTGCAAAGTGAACATTTTAAAATTATAGTGAACACCATGTTTGAAATGATAACTTTGCAGAACATGTCACTGTTTTGAACTATGGAAAAAACGTTCAGTAAGATGGAAGTATTTTTATATTTACCATTTCATTATTCTGTTAAAATTATCATTTTAGGTTACCAAAATTTAGTGCGCAAGGTTTTTGTGTACATTGGATACAAAAAAAATATGCTAGTTTAACATGCGTGCTGTTCACGTCATCATTGCTGAGATTTTTTTATTTGATTTTTGTTCAAGGTTTTATGTAAAATAATTAATTTTCATTACAAGTCGATTTCGGATTCGAAATTCCTCAGCGATGGCTTTTTCCCGATTTTGCAGTGTCACACAATGGCCCCATGAGCTCACAGCTCGGACAAACGCATAAAAAATCGTATGCAGATATGCTTGCAAGACGGCATTCCTCGGCGAACGACCGCGACCAGTCAGGCATCGTAAACCTCTCATCAATTTGCATTACCCACTGCATCATATATTTTCATCTAATTAAAGCCAGCCAAGGACAACGATTATGTAAAATTATTTGTGTCTAAGAAAAAGATTATATATTATATTTACACGTTTTATGTATATTATATGCCACAGAATGTACTTATTATTTATATTAAAATGATCCAAATATATTTTTGTATAATATATATCAACACTGCTTAGGTAAAAGGTATTTTTGAGAGGCTTTTATTTGATAATCATAATGTACATGACTAAAAACGCGTTTTATCAGATGGAATTAAGCCGAAAATGCCGAATTATTATCGAAATTCAACTTTATAATTTGAAAAAAACATCCTATAAAGTTTATATGACAATAAAAAAGTATCAACCCTCAATTTTAATGATTTTTCTTTAATTATCAGATCAAGAAAATAAAACACCAATTATTTGGTCATCATGCGTTTCAAGTTTGTGTTAATATAACTTTGACTAAATATCGTAAAGAAGTTTTTTATGCCTCCTGTAAAATTTGTTCAATGAGGGTTAATCTTTTTTGCCTAAATAAGGTTGATATATATTTATACATATTTAACGAGGAAAAAAGCTTTTCGTATATTTTTCTA
>JAPMAE010005813.1:795-11312 GCA_036584705.1 Rhyacophila sp. 25_7
CGATTTATAAAAGATTAAAAACGCAGATGGTACTATATAAATTTGGCAAGTAAGCAGCAGACTATAAGATAATGGGATAAACATTGACAAGAAAGTGAATATTATTGATTTCAAATTAAAATTTCGGCAATTTTCAATAGATGTTATACATATAAAAATGGTTTAATTTTGTGATCGTATTTCGCCAGGGGTGAAGTATTTTAGAATATAGAACAGAATGAGGCTATTTTTACACTGCTTTGTATTGCTCGATTTAAGTGATTTTTCATTTAGGCGTTGTTTTTGTGGAAAAAATTACTCTTTTGTACCAAGGGTTTACTGTATTATTATATTATACATTCAAGTAATTAAGTTCGCAATAAAAATAGAAATTTTTCTATTTTCAGAAAATATTTGTTAGTTTTAAAATTTTCTGAAGCCCGTTACTATATTTAATATGTAGATTCTTACTTACAGTGAGTCATAATATTTATGGAATACGTTTATTATTTAAAATACCGTAAATAGAGGTAAATCTATTTTTAAATTTTGTTAAAAATATTACTTTGTGAGCTCAGTTTGGTATTTTCTTAAATTTAAATTGAATTGGTTATTATTACAATAATGAAATAGAAAAAAATCATTATTTATTTATCATGAATGTTTTTTAAACAATTTAGTATGAACATAAGTATATTTCAATGAACTTTTCAAAATTATACCCATGTCTCATAACATTTGTGATCATTATTTATCAAACCTAAATAAAACTAGGCATATTTTTATTTTCATTTTATTAAAAAAAAATTAGCTTTTAAGTGGAATGTCTTTATTTTATTGCGTAAAATAAATATTTTTTAGTCTTTCAATTAAACCTTTTTGAACAATAACATTCAAAGTATAAATAGTTGAAGTGCACGATATTATGTTATATTATGCAACTTTGCCACTCATATACTATAGTTTTAATAAAAATATAAATAAAATAAATTTGTATACATATTTGCTAACAGAAAGGTATTGCGTATTCGTATAAAAATAGTTTTAAAAAGTAATATATTCAAAGTATTTGATGAAGTAAGTTTTATCAGAAAAATCAAATATTTATGTTATAATTATTATAATTTAAAACACAATATTTCAAAGATATTTTTACCGTTTTTTCTGTGATAATAAACAAAAATAATTTAATAAGTATGGATGATTTATTATAGATTTATTTTCGTGACTGAAAAGTTGATGTAAAATGTCGATATATGTTATAAGTAATTATGAAAACTTTTTTGTCGAGAGAGTATCATATGTATTTAAATATACGTAAAATTATAACCGATAGTATTAAATATACTTACGCTTCTGTACATTAACCCACCAACTGAAGAGCCGACATTACGTATCTAAAAAAATGTAAATAATCTTTTTTCAAAATTTACAAATAAAAAAGTTGTATCTATTAACTTGTTATATATTTTAATGAATTTAAATGTATTTGACGAATACAGTGTAATTGTATAATTAAGTTATACTGATGATATTGTCAAATATATTCAATGCTCGATTCGGGTTTCTTATTTTTTTTTACTTTGAATTAGGTCTTCAGTTGAATTAATAATTGTAAAAATAGCACAAGAATTGAGTTCCATGAGTTTAAAATGTGTATTTAAATTGTAAAAACTATTCACTGGCGAATTAGTTCTATTATTAAAGTTTGAGTAATATTGGAACAGTGCAATGAGGTCTTTGAGAATTATGAATATTATAGATACCCTTCTTCAGTTGTAAGACAAAACTTAGTTCATATCAGAATTACGGACAATATTTTAATAGTTTGAATAAATAAAAAACAACAGTTTTAATAACTTTAAATCTTCACTATGAACATAAAAAAGTAAGAGAAATAAAGACACAAAAAATCGTCATTTTTTTTTTTAATGAGCGATTAATTTCAGAACAGTTTTTATTGTGTGGCGGGGACTTAATTAAATAACTAACAGGAAACAGTCAACACCTGACAAATCTTCGTAGTTTCATTTTACATGAAACTAAACAAAAATATGTAAATTTTGCGGTCTGCGTTTGCTAAAAACCATTGCATTATTTATACTAAATTAGCAGGTACGAATTATAAATAAAAGAGTTAAATTATTTTAATTTTTTGATATCTGGTTTCAACTGGTCAATCGAAAAGAAATTTTTGCAGAATAAAGTTTTACCCATATACCCCAACTCATTCTACATAAGAATAATGAAATATTATCATATTATTCTACCATACTATCACCGATATAGAATCGTTTATCTAAAGAATTCTATAAAAAATTAAAAAATTAAAAATATACTAACCACGTCATTGCAGACAGAGCATTTCGAGATTAAGTCAGCTTTAGAGGTCTAAAAAATCGCAAAATGTGTTCAAATGAAATTATTATAATTAAGAAAAAATGATTGATTTTAATAAGGATTTTTTAATATTATAAATTATTACAGACGTTATTATATTAGTGAAGCGTTTCATAATTATTTAATGCACAAGTAATTAATAAGGTAAAACATGTTTTCTTTTGTGGTAGAAACTAGTTTATTTCAATATTGATTAATACAATATGTTGGTAAAATTTTTTTTTTTAAATTTAAACAAAAAAAAATTCAAATTAATAGAGTTTTGTCTAACATAATGAGTGAGTAATGCTGAGTGAATAGCGCATTCAACTCAAGAACTGATTAAGTGACTAGGTCTCACATCTCGTAGCTAGAAAAAACTAAACAGGTTTTTTTCACGTGTCTTCAGAACCAAGACATGAACCAAATTGTTTGACCTAATAACTGACAATTATTACTCGTAAAAAAACTATCTACACAATTTCATGCTGAATATCCACATGTTCTGTTTTGAATGGATATGGTTAAAACAAAACAAAACAAAAATAATAATAAACAAGATATTATGTACTTACAACTTTATTGTTTTTTCTGCTTGCACAGCTACCAAGTATGACTGACTAAAAAAACGATTCAAAAAAAAAAATACTGAATAAAATTAAGTCGTAGTGATGATATTATAAATAATATTTAATAGATTTTAAAATCATATTATTTTTATTTAAGTAATTATATTCATATTAAAAAATATTGGTCAATTATTCGCTTATTTTGTATACACTTTAATTAAATACTTTGAAGTGAAAATAAAAGATGACCTTAGAAATGTTAGATACTTTTAGAACTACATGTTAGAATATACAAATTCTAATCAGATATGAAACTTTGTTCAACTACTTATTGATATGTGGGTAATTAGTAGAGTGATTTTAATAATGAAGTAAGTTAATGAAGAACGACATTTTCATAAACAGACCTTTTTTCTTGGAATATAACTGAGGCACTAATATTATTGATAGAATGTTATATACTTACAGATGTTTTATCAAGGTTGTTTATAGAACTAATAGCCTTTGTAATCTGAAAAAAATATGCCATAAGAATATCAATATTAATAACACAAAAATATTTGTTTGGTTTTCGATATACATTTTAAATTTTGCAATAACGTTAAATTTTGTTTAAAATAGCATTTAACATAAAAATGGTTACTATTGAATTTAATTATACACATTCTATTCATATTTTCCTCATTCTCTCTCATATATATATTAACACATATATTAATTTTGATATAAACAGATAAGAGATTAGGCGTAATGAATTCTTTTCTTTTAGCTTGTTGAGTTGTAGCTCACGTTCACTAAACTAAGTAAGAAAAATGATGTGTTACAATCAGAATTTTCTGCTTTTTTATTGTAAAGTTCTAAGAGATAATCACAGAAACTGCATGAATCAGTGATTAAAATTTGTTAATGAATCACAATACTGTAAATAACGGTAAATATTAGAGAAAAAAATGTTGAAAGTATCGCATTCAATATATACAATTACAGTCTCTTATCAGTATAATGCAGAATATTTTTATGTTTTGAGAATATTTGTATTTTTCTTTTGAGATGGGCAAATTTTTCAGTTTTTAATATTGACCAGCTATTAAAAAAGACTGTTTATCACTTTCGCCGAAAATTTTATAGCAAATGATTCAAAATGCATTTTTTATTATTGGAAGAGGTTCAGAAGACACAAAACAATATTATTTTTTTTTCAGACAATAAAACAACTTTAAGAACTAAAAACTGTCAAATTATTCTAATGAGTGCTGTATGAAGATATGATCGCGAAAAAAAACACAATCGAATGCATACTTTCATATAAAAATAGCGATAAACCATATATTTTCATGTACTTGAATAATAGTGAGTTAAATCTGAAATTGTAGTCCATTATTGAAAAGTTCTGTTTATATTTAATATCTCAATATATGATTGAATTTTATGATTTTTTCAATATAGTATGTATTCGTAAAAATGTTTATTTATATACTATTTATAAATAGTAAAATAAAACTTTTATGAGGGGTTTTTTTGTATAAAAGTATGCATAACTTTATTGTATACTCACCAAAAAATTCAGATCAACCGGCGATTGACATGTAGAAAGTATACTCTAGAAAAAAGTAACAAGCATTTTATTTTAAAGTCTTTATTTAAATTTATTGAATCGATCAGATATATTATAAACATGTATACAATTAAATTGAAATAGAGTACAAATATGAATATTCAAAAGTAAATGATGTAAACACGTGAAACTGTTTTTAAATTACGCTCTATATATAAACATAAATAAGATAAAACAAAATTTTAGGTTTTCTTGTCTAATATTTGAAAAATGTGAGAAAATATTATTCTAAGTAAATTTGTAGTACGAAATAATCTCACATTTTGGAATAGTTTACATTTTTTAAATGATTATTTGTTTCAATCATTTAAAAATTGGATCTAGGAAAATTGATTTTTTCAAAATATGTGATATATTAATCGCTTGTGATTTATATTTATAATAATATTAATAACAGTACATATCTATAATATTATAATAAAAAGTCTAATAATTAAATTTATGCTATGAAAATTAGTAATAAAAAGTATTGTATTTATAATATAACTTTCCAATTATTGCAATATTGGCGAAGAAACACTGATTGTTATAAATGTAAATAAGTATCTAAAATAGTTTTTTTTTATCACTTACTTGTGTAAGGCATATTATTATAAATATGAATAGAAACTTTGCCATTTTGCGTTTTATTCAACGAATATTTTGAGTAAATGTATCTCTGTAATATTTTTTTACTCTTATACGAGTATGTTGTTTAAATGTTTTAACAGATGAACATACAAATCAAAGTAAATATTTGAATACATATTTTCCGCATTATTAATCGATGTTAAAGGATTTTTATGAGACTACTTTGCATATTTATTAGATTGTATGTACCAATCTAGAGTTTCATATAAAATTACATAAAAAAAAAGAATTATTTCTTTAGAGTGAAAGAATCTTTCTTAATAATATGTTTTACTTAGAATAATAGTGGTTTAATTCCAAATTTACGAAAAATCAGTTTAATCTTCAGACAGTTCAAAATATGTTCATACATCACAGTAATATTGGTTCATCTACATACACACTACGTATTCATTAAAAAAACAACGTTTTATTTCTAAACTTCTATATTAACAATCAAAGGATTTTAAATTATACTCTCAGTAATAGTGAAGTATCTCTATTTTAACATTGTTTATACAATAATTGAACTATTAAAATTTATAATTATCATTCAATTTTTATTCTTAATATTGCAAAATACTTTTGAAATACATTATAATACTGGTTTTTGTTTGATTTTAAGAATATTTTACAAACCATCATTTATCTCAAAAGTTCAAAATTGGAGTTATACCACTATTATTCTAAGTGACACATATCAACCCATTCCCGGCAGAAAATCGTAAGCGTAAAAAAATAATTTTAAAGGAGGAGGTTTTTTACTAAGCTTTTAAGATTATTTTAATAAATAAATTAAAAATTAAAAACGTGTGTATATTATTTTGTAATTAAAAATACGGGTTGATGAAAACTTGATACAGTGCGGACGGTGCGGATATATATTTTGAATAGATTCAATAAATAAAACAAAAATCGTCATATTGCCTCTTACGATCTTCTGCCGGGAATGGGTCGATATATTGGTAGTAATTTTTGTGTTTTTTTTGCAGTGGGAATGAAAAATATATTATTCCTAGTTTATAAAAAACAATTGTAACCTCCTTAAATTTTTAAACTTATAATTAATGACTGTATTTAAATATTATTAATAATTTTACACCGGACCAGTGGTTCCTAATCAGTTGATCACGAGAGATGCTGATAAGACAAGAGATAAATAGATAAAGGCAGATTATTAAAAAATCGACCCTGCTTAGTTAAAAGGGCATAACGCTCAGTTTTTTTAAAAGTGCTTTTATTTGAGAATCACAATGTAAACTAAATACTCGTTCTGTCAAAATGAATTGAGCCGAAAATACCGAATTATTATCAAAATTCGGCTTTAGATTTTGAAAAAAGAATGATTTACTAAGTTTGTATAGAAAGGAAAAGAGCATTAAAGGTAAATTTTAATGATTTTTTTTAATAACTTTCTTAAACACCAATTCATTGGTCATAGTGCACTTTAAGTTTGTGTTAATCTGACTTTGACTAAAAATCATTAAAACAGATTTTTTCAGCCTCCTGTAAAATTTGTTCTGTGAGGGTGACTCCCTTTTACCTAAACACGGTCGAAATAGTCAATTAAGCTGTCAAAAATATTCTAAAAATTTTCAAATTTTTTAAAACACATAAGATTGTTATTTTACCGTGATTTGTTATTGAAAAGTATTATGTAATTCATAATATAAAATCTTGGGCATCTGTTTCTCCAGAAAAAAACAAATCTGTTTATTTCTTTTCAATTTAACCATAGTTTTAAAAATTCAAAAATATACTTATAGGTATACATTTTGATAATAGTATGCAAATGTGAATAATGAGTTTTACCAGACTCTCAAATTTATGTAAGAATGTACCTGTTTCTACTAAGTTATTATTTATTCATGATGTTTAGTGTCACTGGTGAGAGTTATTGTTTATTGTAATTTTGTTAAAAGTGTAAGCAAACAATATACCTAAATAAGTTTATATTGTTTTGCTAGAAATTCCATATGAATATATAAACAAATTAATGCATGATATAATATTCATAACAGTATGTAAAATTTTAACTATGTTTAAGCTTTACATAATACGTTTACTCATCGTATAAATTTAATTTCAAAAGTTACTCCAATATATATTAAAATTAGAGATCACTTCTTTAAAGTCTTAAGACAAACCTACCACTATTACATCCACAGTGCTATCATTTACTCATAGTCAGTGTGCAGGAGTGGTTTAAATGTATTAGTTTATACAGTTGGTACTAATTTTTTTTATGTTTGAGTATTTTACATACCTTTAGCAATAATATGATCTCAGAGAAACTGGAACTATAAATCTTATCGATGTTTTTTCTTCAGAATTCAAATATATATGTAGAAACATTTAATCTGATCAACCAAATAATCTTTAATCGGCTTATTGTGCTTTGTCAATAATAACATATTAAATGTCAACAAGATGACTTTTAAATATTACAGAAAAAGTACACGGAATATGGGTAAGTTTATTTTACAGTATGATCGAGTGTACGATAATCTACCAAATTCCATTATTAGGAGTATGTAAAAAAGGTTATTTTTTGACTTAACACCTTTTGCCAGTATACTAACGATCTATAAAGTTTGTATTAAAACATATGAAGGAATGGCTCTCCAAAATAATTTATTATCAAATTTGTTCTGACAATATTCGTGAAATATAATATATAATAGTTTGTTACATCTTATATCAATGCACATCATATGGGCGAGATATTAAATTAGCATTCAAACAGATGGTATATTTATTTGTTAGTTAGTTATACTTTGTATATCATACTCAATAACATAAGTTTTTTTTATTTAGTCAACTGTTTAACTTAAAAACGGTTATTATTTGAAAGAAACTCAACATACATATAAAAGTAAGTCAACTGAACGTATCTATTGATGTTTTATGAAAATACAAAGATATTTATGAATATTTAAAGTAATCTCAGTAGTAAACAATTATTTTAGAACTTTGTTAAGTTTTATGATTCATTTACATACAGCAACACCATCAGTAAGTATACGAGCATTGTGTATATAGTATTTGGTTTTGATTGAGTACAGATATCAGTATCAGATATTTTACTCTAGGAGTTAAAGGTTACTTCTACAAGTTTTCTTAAAATTAACACTTTTATGTAACATTTTCCATGATGTGCATCTTCCGTCCCCATTAAGTTTATCGAGAATTATGACAGTTATTAGGTATTAAAACAGATTCTATTTTTACACCCCTTCTTACTTCTTCGTTAACTACGTCATGCCCTTAAACCAAAGTGAATGCACATCGCACCCTCGTTAGACTAGTAAACAGCACGTCCGTTTAGAAAAAGGAGGTTGCGAGTTTAAGAGCCGTACCTGGTTGCATTTTTTTTTCAAAAGTTTATTCGTTTGTATTGTAGTCAGGACATTAATCCGAAATAGCTGAACTAATTATTAACTACTTAAAAAAATAGCTTTTACAAAAGGATTTAGATTTTTTTATACGCACACCACATGTTGCCTCCATGAGTCGACAGCCAGTCTGCTTGCATTATTCCATCTCATACCAGCATTTTGGAACTCTGCTGAATACTCCTATAGATGGTATTCATTGGCCTGCTGGGGCGATAGGACGTGGCTTATTTGAGGAAAAGGCAAGCCCGGTTGAGGTGCAATTCAAGCATTCTCAGCACGTGGCTATCTCAAGCCCAAATCATCTTCAATTCAGATGTGATGAGCGGCTGCACGGTCCATTCCTTTATCATCTCATTTTACGTATACCCATACCATTGTACTCTCAGAATTTGCTGTAGGCATCATCACTTTACACCAAAGTACTTAAAACATTTATTTTGGGGAAAACACATTGAAAATATATATTATTATTTTTTAAGTTGATAGTTTTAGTTTATCCTCCGTAAAATGTATTATTAATATTCATTATAAAGTACATCATCATAAGACGAATAGATTTAATAACACTGACACTCGTTAATTCGGAGCATGTATAATATTTAAAATGAAACCATGTACATTTATACAATATATTATTTTGTCATGACAACCATAACAATGGAAATTGTTTTCAATTCTTTATTATTATTATTAGTATTCCAAATAATGTATATACAAGTCAAGAGAGTTTTCACTTCACAAAAATAAACTTTAAACATATTTTTCTACTCCAGTACCACTAAATATTATATCCGTTGTTTTGATATATAATAAAATAAAATTCGTTGTACTTTTTATAATCTAAGCCCACATCATGGCGATATCATAAATCATCACTCTGATTTTTTTTCGTGAATCCATGAAAAGGTTTCGAAAGTAAGACTTTCCTAGAAATAACAGCCGACCTAAAAAAAACTTTGCAAGTAAACTCGACAGATGTCAATAACAGTGGGTAATTTATTTTTCTTCGCTGGCTAATAAAAGAGTGCGATAAATTTCATCAAAAATGTTAAATAAATAAATCGCTATATGTTATGCTTTTAAATGAAGCCGATATATATGTGGACAACACAGTTTTATGTGAAAGAATTACTAAGAAAATTACCAATTTAGCTGCAACAAAATGATAAAATATGGTTAATACTAAAACATCCGTTGGTGATATTTCTTAATAATTAAGAAATGAATTATCTTTTTTGGCTTCAGAATTTTCCGAGCTTAGAACTAGTTTGTATCGTATATGCATTTTCGCAAGTAGTTAAGAGCTAACTACAATACAGATGATTATGTTATTAAATTTACAGCATGAAGTCCATATAAGGAGATATTAAGATTAGTAAACTGTAGTTAGACGTTTTATATTACCAGTGGGATGTTTTTGAGGATTTTGAGAAAACTGGATATGTATTCTATGAATTCATACATAATATTAATACTGGTTCACAAACAAAGCTTATGTCAATATTATTATTATAATTAATATAAACTGAACATACTTGGTAAAAAACTGAAGTAGAAATAGTTAATTATTATTTTTAAAGGCTATCTATTCTAATTTTAAGATTTATAAAATAAATACTTCCTACTCAAGGATTTTAAAATTATAAGACATGTCCATAAAGGCACTAAGGGTACAAAAATAATGAGTTGGTGTAAATATAGTCAATCGTTGCGTTTGTAATAAGATTATGAAGAAACTATAGCAATGTTTAATGATTTTATGAGAATTCAATAAATTAATCAAAACTTAAGAATCAATTTAATCAACATACTCTATTTATTAAATTATTTAAGGTTACCTTATTCTCCTAATGCCTTGAATCAAATTGCAGTAATATGTTTATTAAATACTTATAAAAATTAGAGATACAATCCATTCAGGTCAATGGCCAACTGCAAAACCTCCCTCTAGGCCTCTCTGTCTCTAGA
>JAPMAE010005816.1:898-12184 GCA_036584705.1 Rhyacophila sp. 25_7
GCATGCATCTCTATTAACACAATGATTCTATACAAATCACTGATCGTCTTCTCGACAATATGTCAAATATTTAGAATACTAGTTTGAATATCTCAATTACTCAAGATAGTATGTATTCCCAATGTTTACTCTTAATTGTTTCTCCTCTACACAAAGCTTAATTCGCTTACGATCCTGCATCCCGTGCAATCCCATGAGACGCTTTTGAAGCTTATAATAAGAATATTACAAACATAGAAAACTATCATCGTTCTGACGATAATCTCGATTCCAGTTCTTATGTTTTCCATTATTATACTCGTATGAGGCTGTTTAACATAAAGCAGTTCAAATTCATCATGGTCTGAAAAAATATCTTAAAAATCTTCTTATATGTTTCGCTGTATGTCGATGTACTCGTATAATACACGCTTATTTTCATAAACGTATCGCAGTACAACGGTGCATTCCCACCCATATTGCAATATTTACGGTCGAGTTTATTCCCCTTGGAAATAGTTGATTTTGATACAAATCGTTCTACCGTCTAATTAAAGCAAAATCATTAATTATTTGAATATGAACTATTCTGTCGGAAATGTGTGCTAATAAACGAAAGTGTCTCACGATTTATGAAAAAGTCGTTATTATTTTGTGAAATAGAAAATAATTTTTCACTTTTTATTACATTATACATGCATAATGAATGAATGATATAATTGTCTCTTCATTCACTATTGCCTACCCCTTCTTCATATTGATCATATCATTAATAACAAATACGTAAATATCTACTTACAGAACTATAACTAAGTTTGATACGGAGAGTAACGGCTATACCGAATATATTAAGTCGTTTACCTCATCCACGTTATAACAAAGTTTGACTTTTGATAATTAATTATATGAAAGAGTGAACTGTATTTATTATTGAAGTTACTAATACTGGTGAACTGTTATTGCCTTGTGATATTTCATACGATTGTGAATGTTTTACTATGTTTTGTCTTTGTATAGGTTACGGAAGAAATGACCGCATTAATTACCCGGAACGGCGAATATCATGCCTTATTTATACATGACAGTTCGTGTTGTCAACGATCCGTCCGGAGTCGTGTCGGGTAGCTTTAGTTTGCGTATACTGCGTGTTGACGTAGTCCCACTGCAAATAAACAAACCTGTACGTGCTTGATGGTGCAGCCGTATCGGATACAGCCCCTACAGAGGTGACAGAATGCTAACATTATTATTTAGCGTCCCACCTGGCAACTGGAGTCATGTCACACAACGTGTGTCAAAGGTTGTTGATAAATAACGAACATTGTTAATATCAATGATTTCATTCTTAGAAACAGATCCTTATTTCTCATAGTTGGCTATAAAGCTCTCACGGAACGACCATCAATCAGGTTTCTAATTATGCAGTGCATATTAATATGACTAAGTGAAATAATCTGCTAGGGGGATAAAAAAAAACGCACTACTTCATAAAAAGAACACTACTATAATACTTAGATATAGCTTGCCACGTTCGTCCTTTTTCACCCATTCCTTACAGAATACTATATAATTTCATACATTCATTTATTTTTGACACAAAAATATGTCGATAATGGCATTGATTAGCCAGTTCTTGTTACTACTATAGCATACATGTGCATATACAGGTGCGGTAAAACCTACTTATTACCCCCCATTACTATTTTATAATTAAGGAATTATAAAATAGTAATGGGGGTATATAAGGAGAAAATGTTTTTATTTTCGATGTTAGCAGTACATACCATTTATAATCATTAAGTTTTGAAAACAATGTCCTCAATTTGACAGCCATTAGCAGCAATACACTGTTGGATACGATCTCTGGAGTTTTGTACAGCTTGTGTACACTTATCGCGGAATATGGCGTTCTAACATCTTCAATGATTCTCTTTCTTAGTTCTTGTAAGTGTAAGAGTGACACTTAAACACTTCTGGGTATGCCACCAATTACCTCCTACTGACTAACCGGACTGTGTTCGCATTAGGAACGCCATCGTTGTGCAAAATGTTGAACCGTGGTCGAAAAGCTCTGCGTTGAAATTAAAGATCAGTTGTTTTCAAAATATGCGCGCATGGTAAAGCCCCGATGTACTCCGGTCTAAACCACATTGGCTATCGAAACGGGGTCACCGACGGAACAAAGGGAGACCATGTGTACCTGTCTCCCCCCACCACTACCCGGATATTGACCTCCTCCTAGCCGCTTAATCGGTTTTGCTGCTTTTGTATATGTAGTTGTACATTCAAGTTATGAAATTAATGGAGTGATAAACAATACAGAACATAAATATTACAAAAAAAAACACTCAACATTATTTACTTTTTTCATTATTGTGTGTATTTTTATTTGATACATTTCTTTTGTATATGTATGTTGCCACACATCTAAAACATGACTGATTTCTTTGATTTTACTCTGTTTTTTTTTTGTTTCCACCTCGATGTTTATAAGTTATACGATTTGTGCTACACTCGTTGTGAAAACAGAAGTCATATAAAAATAAAAAGGAAACAATATTATATTTACTGTATGACTATTACCAATCAATAGATTTTCTAGTTGTCGTTTATTTCTGTCATGAAGAATTAATAGAGTATAGACTTAGTCTTAGCATGCTTTAAATTAAGTCATATAAACATACATTTGTTGTGATAAATTCTTACATTATTAAACGTACTCGTACCATGTACGCCTGGTTTATCTCGGGAATTGTTGATGCAATGAAAGTTCTGTTTAGTGGTTGGTGTATGTGTAATATGTGTATTCGCTGCATTCGGACGAGAGACTGGCATGTATAATTTCGCACAGGAATCTTAATGGATGCACAAATTATTGCCTCCGTACTATAACGGTCGTATTTGTTACAAACCAACCATCTGAAACGTTAAATTATTCGCTTACACCTTCCAACAACAGAGTTGCGTCCATGATTAAATACTGTGACCATTAACGATTTTGTCTCATCCACTAATTATATCTGTATCATTTTGGTTGAAATTGATTGGCGTTTCTTGTAGAGAGTTGAATAGTAGATTATTTTATTTTATTTTAGATATTTTTAAGTCTAAAATACATTTTGATGGTTTTTTCCTGGTTAAATAAATATAAACACGCATACGAGTATATATAGTGTACTCGTACGTATATGTAGAGATTTAAAAAATAGCTGTAGGACTCCTCCACATATTTGTCCCAAACATAGGTAATCCCGCGTAATACTTAGGATGGTATGCTCGGCGACTAAAAAAGATTATGGAATCAGCTGTACCGAGCGCGGATTCAAGCGTGATGAGATACTACTTTACCAGCGATACAATCGATCAGAGTAACAGAGCCCAAAATGTCCATCACTGGGTAAGTGGATAGTAAAGCCACCTAGTGCGATAATTCTAGAACTCTAAAAAACTATTTAAACATTCTTAAGTATGTCACCGGAAGAGACGAGGGTATAACATCATGAGAGATGAAGCGACATTAAGTGTACACAATTAGAGAGATTTTTTAATTTCTGATATTTTTATAAAATTATAATTTAAATATTATTGTAATTCACGTATTCAATTATTTTATATTAACTCAATGATGGGTATTCACCAAATGTTTTTTATACTTTAATAGTGTTTTGTTTCCAATGAATCCATTTTTTGAACAAAAATGTATTTAACTGAATAATAGGATAAGTGTAAGATTTATGTAAATTACTTAGAGAGACACTGATTCTTAAAAAAGCATATATTTACTAATTCTATTAGCCCAAAACTTATCGTTCCTTTATGAATATTTATAAATTGAGTTCGTTTCTAATGTTTTAAATTGAAAATATAACCGAATTATTAATATATTTCTTTCTTTACTGTTTTTTTTATAAGAATATGTACTTACTTGTACTTTACCGTACAATATTCTCACAAATGTTTTTTTTATTATTTATTGTTAGCGATGATTAAAATTAGTAGTTAAAAGTTAGTTTCATTTGTATTTTGTTGACTGTCCATGCGAGTATTATTATTTTCTCATACTCGGATCATTTTGTATGAAATCCCCGTTGATTCTCATTAGACTCTCCAAATAAATTTTGATTATTTTCGACTGATTTTGATATTCATCAAGTACGCTGATTGTTTATTATTCAGATTCTATTTATTTACGCTAAACGTGGATGTCGCTCAGCAAACAGTAATTTACATCTACATATTAGTTTCAATTTGTACAAAATATACGATACGTAGTTTTGTAACATGCAAGAGACGTACCACGCTTTCAATCAACAACGTTAAAATTAAAATTGCTGCTTGTGGGTTGCTCTCATTGTTGTGGAATATTGACGTAGGTAGGTAGGTGTTCGCATGATTTTCCTTCTGTGTGGTGAGTAACATCACTGATCCACGCTTTTGAACCGTGTGATCGTTTGATGTTTAAACGTGATGTTTATTACAATGCTCGTGCAATTTTAGTATTGTTTCAGTGTAAATTCTAATATATCCTCATTTATTATCAGCAATCTATTGAATGTATTTATTCAGTTTTAAAAGAAAAAATATTGCATTTTAATATAAGTATAAATAATACTATAAAAGTGTTGATACCCTATATTATTATTTTTTTAAATAAACATTAGCATAAGAGGTTAATTAATTCATTCAAAAAACAATACAAGGCTTAAATATATTATAATATTTCTGGTTTATACAGTAGATTTATTAGTTTCGTACGTTTGTTCGAATAACCTTATTGAATATCTATCTATCTGATCAGGCAAATTGTATAGGAATATTCTTTGAACTACTAAAGTCCAATACATCAATATATTATCATATGACTAAACGCTTAAGAGAACCAAGAGTTTGTTCGCTTCAAGACCGATGATGGTACTTGGTAAAAATGCTGAAAAGATTACTTATAATATGTATATTTCTCACTTTTTCCTATTAGCGTAAATAGGCGTTATTGTGTAATTAAATCATGGATATAATAAAAATACATTTCATTCATTTGTAAATATTTTTATGTGGCAGAAAAAATAAAACCGACATTGTATTTATTATGGTATTAACAAAATCTTTTTTTCACTATTAAACTATTAATATATACTTAAAAATGTCGGCTTATGGTATTAAGCATGGGAAGTAATGCAACTGCTAAACGTTTTCTATCGAATAGTATTTTTTGTCTTTGTTTTTAAATACTATTTAATTATCCAGTCTGTGGCAATGCAGATACATTACAACCTCTATATATTTTTCTTACAATAAGTAAGATATTGTTTTGATGATATATATTTTTCTCATACTTGTATTACATACAATTTTATGAAATCTGTCGAATTTAAAGTTACGCTTAGTAGATATGTCCTTAAATTATATATTAGTATATCTTATCCTTATGATTATTGTAAATTACAAAAATACCACCGTATAAAGGCATAATGCTATTTATATTTAATGCCTTAAATGAAAAAAATATGTATAGCATATATTCACCTGTTTAAGTATGATTGCAGAAGACATTCTTAACGATTTGTCGAATTAAAACTGAGACGAGAATAAATTATAGAAAATATACGGAAAACTTGAAAGCTTAATTACGATATCGTACATTTTATATTCGTACATACGAGTACTACGAACTTGTAACTCAAACCGGATCAACAGTTATTATCTACGAGTACAACAGTTATGTTTGTATTTTACCCACTTTATGGGGAACACATAATTTCGTATTAATATTACACGCCACATTTTTTAGCATATGATGGTATTTTTACGCTTTCTACAGAATACGACAGGGATTAAAATTACTTATATCAATAAGGGCAAATATATAAAATAAACCAAACGTCTCCAGCCACAACTTTGTTTACCCAATATCATTTATTATTCTTTGTTATTTCGTTATTGTGTGCTTGCTGGAAAACACTCTGCCTGAATAATGTTTATATTTCAGTATCATTGTTTGTTTTAGCTACTGTCTGTTCACATTATTTACTCTTAACAAGTACGTTGATATTACACGGAAGATAATGTTATAGTTTAAATATTAATACAACGTATAAATAGAATCTCCCAATTTCAACCTTATAATGAATGTTAAAAAAACATACATAATTAATATATATGTGGTTGCGGTGTAAAATCGAAGTACAACTAATACCGTATTGATAATATTCTGTAATATGTTTGATTAATTATAACATTCACATTCGAGTATGGTAGATAGATAATTTAACGATAAAAAGACAATAGAATGAAACACAAAAAAATGTCCGTTACAAAATCATTTTTTATGTAAATATTTATTTATTTTCACCACCCGTTCGTTATACTTCCATAAATTGAGCTTCTACCTGTATTTTTTTTTGTTATATAATTCTATACACGCTTTGAGATGGAGCATATAGGATCTTCATAGTGTGAAGATTTTCTTAACATTTTTACTAGTAATAAATAGTTGTTTTATTAGTTGTTTTTTTATTATTGTTAATTAGCTCAACCGTTTCGTGTTCGTGTCCTGGGTTCAATACAAATGAATAAACATTTAGAAAAGTTTGCGACCAGCACAGGCCGTGAATCCGTGACCCCCGCTTGCTGGGCATACACGCTATCTACTAGCCTAATGAAGGCTAAAATCTCGTAGCTAAAATAATCACACGAATTTATATCTGTATTTGAAACTAGGACAAAACTTTCTAATCTTTTTTTGACCACCTATTTTTTTCGACTCACGCGTGATGTCAATGAAAACTTTGTCATTCTACCTAATATTTACTGTCTATATCTTCCTGAGAAATCGAAAGCATCAGCCAAAATGTAGAATTTACTTGCCAGTGTACATGGAGAGGAATGATTATTTTCAACAAAATTATCTCGAGTGTCGACTTCTTCCACTTGTAAAAATGAGTTTAAGCAGATTTTGTTGTATGAATTATTTTTTTAATAACAGAATATATTTAGCTCATTTGGTAGACGTCCATAAATATATTGATTTTTATTCGTATTGTTTATGTTTTTAATTACTATATTATATATATCTATCGTTTTACTTATTTATTGCTTATATTATACTTCACTGATGTGGTATTTTTACTTGGTTATGTTGAATCGCACTGAACTAATATTTTTCTGTTTTTATAATACCTAAAAAAACTATAAATAAATGGGCTTAGACACAAGAATACTATTTTGTTTCGGAGAGGAAGTGATAAATAATAGAAATTATTCTCGGCGTCATTTTTTTACATACAGCCAAAAGGTGTAGATTAAACAATAGTTTATATTATTTTTACTTAGTTTACGTACAACTTTAATTGATTAAGGTTATTTTTTATTTTTTTAAGTATTAATGCTTTATTGCATGAACAACATTGCATTATATCTCTTGATTAGTTATTTCGATGCATTCTATTTCATAGGATAATACTGTTTATACGTAAAAATATTCTGGAAATCGTGAAAACATCAACCGTAATGTTACTTCTAAATATTTGTAAAATTATTTATCGCGTGTATGTTTAGGTATTACCGGAAAAACACGCACATTTTCTAGTATAAGTATTTTAAAAATAGCGGCGGAAAAATACCAACCGGAAGGATTTGGTATATTGAGTTGACCGCTGCGAGAACGAATCGGCTGTCATTTAGGTACGTCTTGGGTCACGATAAATCTTATTCATTGTATTTTAACCTTATCCCGTCGGTAGAGCTACAAATCTACCGGATAAAACTTTTCGCCACTGAGGCGTTTTTTTCCATCAGTAAACTTACCCAATATTTATTTCGCCTTACCTCCTGGTGAGTACTGCGACTTGTGTAATAAATAAATTACGATACACACGACAGGTGTATAGTGGAAGATAATATTATCACGACTATTTCAACTTTACGAGTACCACGTAAGAATATGTATACACTATAGAAGTAGATAAAATCTATACAAAAGTAGACGTAATATTAATGCGATAATTATAAAATCATTTACTGTATAGTGCAAACTCTATGATTGAATAATTGTATTTTGCGATTTCTTTCACTAACAAAAAAAAATACTTGACTTACTTATTTCTGTTTCAATGTTGAACTTCACAGTAATGTTTTGTATCCTTATTTTAGATTTTAATGTATAAATGTAAAAATAATCACTTGTACTAACAAGTGTAGGCTACCAAACCGAGTTTTATTTTTCGTTCAATTAAAAACTGGAAATATTTAATACACACGAGAATATGTAATTATTGTTTTAATTAATCACATTTCCTTAACAATTATGGGCGATCAAGTCAAACTGTCGACTCTAAATTACATTTACCTGTCCAGGAGTATGGATGCGCATGTACATCTCTCAAAACTTGCTTGTCTGAAAAAGTATAGACGTATATGTACGTCAATCATCAAGCAATGAAATACTCTATTATGTATAATAAATTATTTATGCATCAAATATTTTACAAGAATAGTATTGCATAGATTTAATAAAATTAAAAATTGAAAGCTAGATTAATGAAAAAACTTTCACCCAATTGTGCAACCCTAAATAATAAACTCAATCTGGAGAGGTTAAGAACAGTAGATCGGTTTATTTGAAGTATTTTTCAGTACATTTTTGCGAATTTTAGAAAGAACTGTGAATATTTTTTAAATTACTCAAAGCCATTTTTTACATATTTCATATATTTTAAATTACTATATTAATACATTAATAGTACTCACCTGAAAATATGAATGTGAAACTAACCGATCAGCACATTTGCATTCATTTGTATAAAAATACATTCTTAGTATATAGTTCATGATCTCGCCGACTTGTGACCTCAGTCGGGTACCTTATTACGTTTAAATTTTATTCCTTATTGCAACAATAATGAAATTGAAAAAACCTAAATTTTATTTTATTAATAAGATAATAATGATTATTTTTATATAAAACATTTCAAATATTATCAAAATCTTGTTAAATGTACTTAACGATCTTTTTACGCTACATCATTGCAGTGGTTATTGAATAAAATTTAAAATAAACGCTTTACACATGTCACTATTTTCAATATCCGTCATATTTCAATGTAATATTTATTTTATACCCACGTACTGGTACATGTGCACGTGCATTGATTCTGAAGTACGCTTTCTTCGGACGAATTTTCCACTGAGAAATTGCTACGTCTTGTGGTATTGTGTGAAGCGAGGCGGCGTCGTAAATTTTCAACGTTGTTTTTAACTGCACGGCGGCATCGCACCTGTTTATAAGAAAGCTCGTTGCATGCTCAGGTCATATCACAATTTCCGAGCTTTTCCTGAAAACTCTGTGTAAACTAGGGAGGGGCCTCTGATGCTTACATTTTAAGATCCCCAGAAAAGCGACCGTGCACAGTAAAAACCACAATTCTTCTATGTGGTGTGTGATACACGAGTACATTGGCATGCGTGGAGATTGAAATAATAACACAGTTTTAAAACATTTTCCACAAATATATATATTTTAAAATTCAAAACCAATCAGTTGAAAATATTCTAGTACATATACCTAACTGGTCTTATTTAAATACATATATTTGTGGAACAATGTTTAAAACGGTGATATTATCTCAATATATTATATAATATTATACAAGTACAGTATTTCACAGTACTACTTTAGAGATTAACTATTTGAAGTTCTTTGAAGAGAATTCTTGCAAAGTTCAATTATTTTAATCGATATTGATATTTGATAACAATCTGAAATTATTTTAGGGCTTTTTTTTGTAAAATTACCACATTTATGTGTCATATTTTAGTATATTTTCATTGTAAAAGTAATTCGAATAGATTAAAATATTTACAATGCACGTTTTCAAACTATTACGACAGTATATTTGTATTCAACGTACACACGCTTATATGTATAGGCTGATTTACAGAAAAAAATAACGGATATCAGATTTAATGTCTTGTATCTTACCCGCCCGGAAATTATAATTTGATAATCGACTGACTACCTCTAAAAATCCTCTTGTTCACTTGTTTGTGGGTGGGTATACTTGCATTCACGAATCATGTATTCGTATTAATATTCATACACATACTATCAAATTGATACTTATATATTTCATTTCTGATACACTAAATCAAGCAATCAAAGACTAATTAGAATCTATTTATCACTAGGTACTGTTGCTATAATAAATTATGAGTATTTATATTTATTTAGGTTACTATTTATTTCATTTCAAACCCGCCACTTTTACGTTGCTATTTGAAGGTGCTTCTTATTGTGGAAGCTTAACTCTAGCCGCTTAAATTATTCAAATTTCTAGGATACCTTTTAAGCTTAAAGGAATCTGAAAGTAGGTAGATTGCAAAAGCCCGTTTGTTTTTTGAGCTATCTCATCCAGACGCGTGTTAAATAATGTATTTATAATGCATACCCGGTTTTCTGCGCGGCATACGCTGCACCGTTCATAGGCCACGAGGGGCGCGTTTAATGCTCCCGGTGTAAATCATCATAAACCGGAGGAATTCACATCTTGAGTGTTTTCTATGAGTATGTCAGTGGTGTATTCATTGTGTACCAAGCGATTAAATTGTATACTTGTGTGTGTTACAAAAAGTTGTAGACATTTTACAATATATACACACATGTTTGAAATTAACAAAAAAATGTGCATAGACATAGCAAAATATACTGGTAAAAATAAATTAGTTATATTACATATTGTTAGTACAAAATTTCATAGATCCGATCGCTACAAAGACCGATTATTTTACTAAAAACTAATGTAAATTGATGAAATATGAATTAAACTATATCTTTTTTAGGTTAAAAGTGTTGCTTACATAAATTATTTAATTTTATCTGCTGTACAGTTTTTTTTATTTATTTATTCTTTTTTTACATATTATGGAAATCACAAATTACTACTTCAATACGTTCACCATATGAAGATATATACATAAAAAAGAAGAATAATTAATACAACAGTAGGTATTACAGTTCAACACTGGTAGTAAAAGTATACAAAAATTATCTTATATATTAAAAAAAATAAAAAATCTCATATTAATTGAAAAAAGTGTATGAACCACGTGAGATTAGAAAAAAGTGCATTCAAATTATTTTTTTGAAAAGTAGCGTACTATTATCGAGGGTTGTTTGAATGTCAATATTTTATTTGTAGCGTTTAATTATTTTTAAATGGGGTTGCAGCAAAATTGACATGGTGTAATAAGGCACATGCATTTTAAAACATAACTGTGGGTGATGTGGAATGCATTGCAGTATTTTTCAACAGA